>BCLF01000213.1:68398-127105 GCA_001602275.1 Zoysia japonica
CTACTTGCTTTGTTTAGGGCCTTGGTAAGCACAACATCATCTGTACTGAGGATATTGTCCACGAGATCATGACTGTTGGCCCACACTTCAAGGAGGCCAACAACTTCCTCTGGCCATTCAAGCTCAAGGCGCCACTTGGTGGCCTGAAGAAGAAGAGGAACCACTACGTTGAGGGTGGTGATGCTGGCAACCGTGAGAACTACATCAACGAGCTCATCAGGAGGATGAACTAGGCTCTTGTATCACGTGAGAAATGTTTCTATGTCAACAATGTCATTCTACGTTAGGAAGTTGGTGTTGGATAATGACGGGTATGCCGTTTTGGCGTTCCAAAATGTGTCTCTTTTAAGTCGGACTTCCTATATCGCTGTTGCTGGAGCTTTTGCCCGACTTTCTTCTGTCTTGTTTGCTTCATGCCCTAATCCTACAGTACACAGCTATTGGTGATATTTGAGAGGCTACTGTGAGTAGATGTTTAATGAGATTATGAGATATTTGAGCCATCAAGGGGTTGCATTTATATACTCATGGTTTCTAATTTTTTTTATGCATGTTGGGAGTTGAGGTACTAACTATAAAATTGAAATTGAGTTGTGAATGTATCTAAAGGAATGAAACTGGTTAAGAAAAATACTTTGGTATCCAAACTTTGGTAGGGCTTATTAGGAAGAACGGTATTTTTGAAGTTTTTGAAGAATACTATGGTTTTGTTAAAAACTTTGATTTTAGATCGTAAGGAAGTGTTTGGATGCAATAAATATTGTAGTTTTGAAAACTATGCTATGGACAAAAGTGCAGTTGTTTTGAAAACTTCATTTATAACTTTTTTTTTCTAAACCATAGTTTTACTTACACTGATTTCTAAAATCATGGTTTTTAAATATTATGATATTTACTACCTACAGTAAAACTATAATCAAACATTTTTAAAATATAAGTATATTTAAGTTTCGTCAAAAAATTTTAAGTTTAGTTAAAGTCATTTTTTTATTTTGACCATTAATAATGGAGTAGAAAACAACATTTTATCATAAAAATTATATTGTAGATCAATCCAAATAAAAAAAAAAGCTTACTCCCTCTATCTCTACTTCTAATAGACAATTCATCTTATTAAAAAGAATAAATTCAAATGTGTAAAATCGTAACTCATAATTGAAACAACTTTAATGATAAAGCAAATCAAAATAAAATATATAATATTCAATAAATATTTTTGACTAAGATCAATAGTCAAAGTTTATGTTAGAACTTAGAAGTAATGGCGACAACAAAATAGTGCAATGGAGGCACACTAAGCGAGGATGTATTCACATCAAAAGGAACTCAGCATCCAGATTGTTTCCTGAGATGTATGAAACAATTGAAACACAATATAAGAAATTTATTAGTGGTAAATGAGAATGATGAGTTTTCTGTTATTTTATATACAAGGATACAAAAGGATGTACTAGCTTACCTTTAAAGTTAATGCTAATGGAATATGTGGTGCCTCAACCTGCTGCGGAACAGCAACTGTATCTTCAGACTTTCCTTTCTGAAACACAACATCTACTTGTTCAAACATTGTCTTACACAATAGTTTAAACGCGCGAACAAGCATTGATTCAAAACTAATTACGACATTCATGCGCGGAAAAATGAATTGGAGCATAGCTTCCATTCGCTGCTAGCTTCTTCAGGCCTCGTTCGTTTGGAGGGGAATGAGGGAGGGTTCGGCTGGAGGGGAATGGGGGAGGGAATGAATCCATTACTTTTTAGGTATAAATTCTCATTTCACTCCAATCCCCCTTCCATCCCTATGTAACCGAACATGCCCTTCGAGTACCACAGCACCAATGGGAAGTAGGCCCCGAGGCTGTAGGAGCACAGATACGGTGGACTTGCGCCTTTGTCTACAACTCCCCCTGTCCGTCGGCGGTATCCACAGCCACCTCGACTGCACCACTCACGTGTGTGCCGAAATCCATTGGAGACTGTTGACGCCGAAGCAGATCCCGGGCCAACGCACCACTCGCACATCTGTGTGCGGTAACGCCGACGCTTCTTCAACGTCGAATTTGGGCAGCACTTAGACAACTCCGCCCCGAGAGGGACCCCGTTAGAGGAGGATCATCTTGGAGTTGATTCGGGCTCAGTCAGGCCAGCTGGATCGCTTTCGATCGTCGCCGGGCCGAAAGAAGAACAGCAAAACGGGGTCGAGTAAGGGGATTAGAGTTTAAGAAGTGCAAAATGTAAAGGTAAATGATAGGTTCGATTGGGATACCCTCAATAGGCCATGGGCCTCTGTTTTATAGAGATGGAAATGTCTTATCCCGCAGGGCAACGGATCTCTCAAGCTAGGAAACAAATTGGAATTGATCTGCTGAAAACTTTCCTAAATCGACGCCACCAGAGTGTCCGGTAAAGTTTCGAATACTCCGGTGACTGGAGTCTCCGGTAAGACGCCAGAGAGTCTATCGTGTAAATCGGAGAACCCGAGAGGGCTTGCCGGAGAGTCCAGCATAGTGCCGAACACTCCAATGGGCTTTATGCCCCAACCCGAGAAGGCTTGCGGACAGTCTGGCATGGTGCGGGACACTCTGGTGGGCTGAAAGCCTAAACCCGAGAGGGCCTGTCAGACAGTCCTGTGTGGTGCCGGACACTCTGGCGGGCTAAGCGTCCAAACCCGAGAGGGCTTGCTGGATGATCTGGTACTATACCGAACACTCCGGCGGGCCAGGTGCCCCAAACCCGAGAAGGCTTGCTGGACTCTCCAGCAATGCGTCGGACACTCCGGTGACTCGACAATTTTTTGGGTGTCAATATATGCCCCGCTGTTTTTTTTGGTGAAGTCCTGCACCATAAAACATTCTAGGCACTCAAAAACCACTAAGGGTGATGGTCTTTCCAACTCATCGGCCATAGATTTACTCTTAGCCACGATATTATTCATATCAGCCGTTCTTCTTTCTTTCTTATGCTTCTTGCCATACACTTGGATGATACTTTTTCAAGTATCGACCATTAAGGGCCCTAGGCAATGACTCTCCTCGTATATTTTCCAGCATGTATGCATTTTCGGCTATGACTTTTATTACTCTATATGGGCCTTTTCAACTAGGAGACCATTTCTCTAACTTGTTGCTTCTTGAACCTACGGCAGAAGTTTTTCAAACTATTTCGCCCACCTGAAAAGTTTTGATTTTTACTTTCTTGTTGTAGGCCCTAGCAACTCTCGCTTTATCTCTCTCAATTGCCCTCAAAGCACTGCACCGTTTATCGATAACTTCATCAATGTTATCTAACATTAAAGCACTATACTCATCGGTAGATAAATCATTTTACTTGGCCAATCTTAGAGCTCCTAGATTTACTTCGACCGGTAAAACGACCTCTTGTTCATACATAAGTTCATAGGGTGTTACCTTGGTTGCCCCGTGCCTAAATATCCGATGAGCCCACAAAGCTTCCGATAAAACTTCATGCCACCTCTTGGGGTGATGCTCTGTCTTTTTATTAATGAGTTTGATCAATGTTTTATTACTAGACTCGGCCTGATCATTGGCTTGAGCATAATATGAAGATGAATTGAGTAATCTTATTCTATAAGATTCGATAAACTCTTGAACATGACCGGATGTAAAAGAAGTACCCTGGTCCGTCCTCAAAGTTTGCGGAATGCCGAATCTATGAATGATATGCTCGGTAAGAAACTCAATTACCTCCTTGTGTGTCATGTTCTTGAGAGAAACTGCTTCGGTTCACTCGGTGAAGTAATCCGTTGCCACTAACGCAAAGTGGTGTGCCTTCGAAGATGGAGGATCGATGTATTTGCCCTATAAAATCCAATCCCCATCTTTAGAATGGCCATGGTTTTATGATGGGGTACATCATGGCAGCGGGTGCCAATTGATTATTGCCAAACTTTTGGTACTCTTCGCATCCTTTATAGTAGTGATAACAATCGACAATCATGGTTGGCCAATAGAATCTGACTCTCCTTAACAACCATTTCATTTTCAGAGCCGATTGGTGCGTACCACAAATACCCTTATGAACTCCCAATAGCTACTTTGGCTTCGTCATCAGCTAAACATTTTAAGAGCATATCATCTTCAAAGCTATATTCCGAACCTTCCTATCTACACTTCGAGTTGGACTACGAATGTATAAAATTATGGGAGATCTCTAATCAAGTAATTCGGCTCTGTCACGATTTGATGTGTTAGTATCCGAATAGTCTAGTTCTAGCACCACAAGCATCGATTTCTTAATAACTAAAAATTTACCTCTGCTAACATTGTAACCCGATGCTTGTTGTGCCAACTCATTGGCTTTACTGTTTTTTAGCCTAGGCACATGATGTATATTGAACTCATCCATCTCTCTAATAATGTATAGGCATTTGTCCAAAATAGCATTTCAAGATCCGTCTAAGCATTGAAAATTTTTAACAACTTGTTGCACTACTAATAACGAATCGCCGAAAGCCGCTACATGTTTAACCCTCATGGATTCTAAGATCTCCAAGCCGAACAACAATGCTTCATATTCGGCTTGGTTATTGGTGCAATCATACTCCAATCGGTTTGAGAATTCAATGTCTGCATTATGAAGAGAAACCAATACTACTCCAACACCTTGACCCTCTTTGCAAACCGATCCATCAAAATACAACTTCCAAGGGGCACATGTCACATAACCAACATCTAAATCATGATCTAAATCAATCCAATGTTCAACAATAAAATTAGCAACAATTTGGCACTTTATGGATTTCAATGATTCATAAGCTAAATCATACTCAATCAATCATAAGCCCATTTACCAAGCCTACCACTATAAATCGGTCTATGCAACATATGTTTAATAATATCGATTTGACAAGCAACCACACAAGTACTAGATAGCAAATAGTGTCTCAACTTGATGCAAGCATGATACAAGAAAAAACATAATTTCTCAATGAGAGTGTACCAAGTTTCCGCATCAACCAACCGTCGGCTCACATATGTGATCACATACTCCTCTTCGGCTTCTTGTGTCAAAACAGCACCAACCACATCATTTTTCGCCGCTATGTAAAGACGAAAAGGAACTCCACCCTTGGGCGCCCTAAGAACCGGCGGCGAAAACATGTACTCTTTGATCTTCTCAAAAGCTTCTTGTTGTTTTGCCCCCAAGTGAATTTGATTTCATTCTTTAACCGAAGAATTAGAGTAAATGCATTGATTCTTCTCGACAAATTGGATATGAATCATCTCAAATAATTCACTTAGCCTAATAAGCTTTGCAACTCTCTCTTGTATGTAGGCGCTTACATGTTTCTAATTGCTTGTATCTTCTTAGGATCTACCTCTATGCTCATTTTATGGATTATGAAGCCTAAAAACTTACCAATCGATACACCAAAAGCACATTAGATCGGGTACATTTTCAAACTGAAACAATGCATTCGGTCCAAGACGAGTTGCAAATCGACCAAGTGAAAGTCCAAAGCAGCCGATTTGATCATCACATCATCTATATAAACCTCCATGATGACACCAAGCAAATCATAAAAGATAAAGTTCATGGCTCTTTGATATGTGGCATCCGCATTCTTTAACCCAAAAGTCGTGACAACCCACTCAAACAACCCTACAAAACCAGGACATCTAAAAGCAATTTTAGACATATCCTCTGCAGGCATAAAGATTTGGTTGTATCCTGCACTACCATCAAGAAAACTAATAACTCTATGGCCGGAAGCATCATTAATCAACATATCGGCTATGGGCATAGGATATTCATCTTTAAGAGTGGTTCTATTCAAATTTCTGAAATCAATGCAAACTCTTATCTTACCGATGTTCTTCTTCTCCACCAGCACGATGTTGTATATCCACTCCGCATACTAGCAAGATCCTGTAAATTTCGCACCAAGTAATCGGTTAATTTCTTCTTTAATTCCATGAATATTTGGGTTAAATCTTCTCATTGGTTGCTTAAAGGGCCTAAAAGCAGATTTTATTGGAAGTCGCTCAACTACTTCGCAGCTCAACCTGGGTATTTCATTATAAGACCATGCAAAACAATCCACATATTCTTTTAGTAAACCGTTTAACTTCAACTTATAATTGGCTTTCAGATTTTTGTTTATAAAAGTCGGCCTAGAATTATCATCGCTACCAAGATTCACCTCCTAAAAAGGATAGGCCGATGTAAATCTTTGTCTTAACTTATCCATGTTCTCTATCTCTTCTATAGCTTCGCACATATCGTTCGTGTTGGACAGATAGTATTCCACTCTCTGTTGCAACCAATCAAGATTGGACTCCATTAAATCACATTATATGATTAAGCCGATTTTTCATCGGCTTTACATTGATGGTACAAAACCATCTCTATTTACACTAAAAAAATTATAATCCGTCAGGTCTAAACCGGTCAAGCACTAGACGGTATCATGTGGCAAAGAAGATGCTTCGGCCATAGCATCACAAACCGATGCATCCGAATGAACAAACTTTACATCATCACCAATCAATTATATCAAGAATTGATGCAATGTAGAAGAAATACATCTATTAGCGTGAATCCAATCACACCCTAAGATCAAGCTATAACTACCGCGCACATCGGCAACAAAAAAAGCGGTAGCCATGGCCTTGCTCCGAATGGTGAGCTCCATAGAAGAGACCCCTTTAGCCTCGATAGGGTCTCCTCCTCCCACACCTTTCAAAGTCATGTTGGTCCGGATGAGCTCGTCATCGGCCTTACCTAGCTTCTTAAACAAGGAGTATGGTATTAGATCAACAAAAGCACCGCCATCTACAAGCATGAGGGAAATTGGTCTGCCATTAATATGACCTCTCACATAGAGGGGTTTCAAATGGTTCTTCGATTCCTCGGGCTTCTCAAAGATAGCACTTTTCATTCCAAAGTCGAATTGTGGCATAGCCTCTTCTTCCTCTACAAAAGAATAATTGAAAAGGGATAAACAAATAGTGTTAATGTCCATACCATCTCGAGGTGGTGTAGGCTCGTAGTCCAAGAGGTCTTTTGTGGGCGAAGGTGCTGTAGAGCCCTCTCCCAACACGGCGTCGGCCAAACCCAGTGCCTTTGGAGTAGCCACCGCTTTCTTCGTCATCAATGGAGTGGGAGCTTCGGGTTCCTTAGCTCTCCACTGCTTACCTTGAGGGACAATCGACTTGATCTCGTTGAAGACTTCGTCCCTCTTTTTCTCTGCCTCCTCCTCTCGAATCTTCCGGAGGCGCAGCCTTTGAAGCTTCCTCTTTTGAGTGTGGGTCAACCCAGGCGGACACCAGTCGGTTGCATGTACTTGGAGGACCTCTTACTGCTGCTAGCTTCATGATCATAGGAGGCCTTTTCGATCGGATCATCCAACGTGATCGGTCTCGTGAAGACTCCCTCGATTTTAACATCGATCGTGCCGATTTTCAAGACACCTTCGATGCGCTCTCTTGATGAACAAAAGTGAAAAGGGCAGGTTCATTACCTTGCTTTGGGCGCCACTCTAGTCTAGGCGCAGTGGTAGAGCCCCCTCCTTGTACCTTAACCGGTCGGGAGTCCGATCGATCCAGAAAAGGGCCAGAGAGCCTTGTGAAGACATCTTCCCTTGATCCGTTTCACCCCGGATGAAATGGCGGGTACGGCATTGGTGGAACGGGCATTGGTGGCACGGGCATCCATGATCCCATGTATGGATGCCATATTGAGAACGGCGGGCAAGGCATAGGAGGGAACCATGGCGGCGGCACCACAAACCCATGGGGAGGAAGAGGAGGAGGTCCACGAATATCCGCGGTTTGTCTCATCTCCTTCCTAGTTGGGCTGCTTCCTCTCGGTGGTGATCATGGCCGCTTCATAGACCGATTGTTCAAATCGGTCTTTTGGTTCTTGTATTTGGCCATAAGATGGTCGAAGACGCTTTTGAGCCCCATCTTCCTGTCTGTGGCCTTGCTTTTGTTTACTTTCCACTTGCCCACCTCAGGATTCTTCGGCTTTATCATCTTGGACTGTGAAACTTGCCTCCCGAGTCTTGAGCCTTAGATGGTGACTTTAAGAGACTCTTGACCATCGGAAGACTTCTCGAGCACCATCTTCATAGAGGCACCTTTCTCCCTCGAAGAAATAGGCATCTTTTCCCCGATGATCACGTTCTTCCCTTTGGTTGTATCGGCTTGATGAGGCCGAATCAATACCTTGAGGTTGAGCTCAAGAGTGTTGACGAGTAAAGGGTGCTTGTCGATCTGCATCTCCTTAAGATTCAATCGCCCCTCATTAAAGACTGATTGGACCTGTCGACGGAAAACGTTGCAATGATTAGTATCATGAGAGTAAGAATTATGCCATTTATAATATGCTCTACGCTTAATCTCATTCACCGGAGGTAAAGTGTATGCAATCTTAATGTATTCACCTTTGTACAACTTATCAAAAATTTTCTCACATTTAGCTACATCAAAGGTTTATTTCATATCGTCTTTTTGATTCTAATGAACCGGTATGAGCAAATCACAAGCAAATGATTTGGCTTTAAATGGCCAAATGAACTCGACAGCCAAAATGTCATTGGAATCATCATCGAAGCTATCCAAATCATATTCCACGACGTGCACGCTGTGCCAGGTCTTGTAACCATGCTTTATTTTTTTGCTTCGGCTTTCTTGACCCGAAGCCCTTTGTTGAAGGTGAGTGAGTGTATGAAAATCGTATCCCTCCAACGTCTCTCTAAGGTGCGACCGTAAACCATTAAAAGCTAGGTCGGCTAGATCTTTTTCCGAAATTTGTTAAATTAAAACATCGGTTCTTGACATCTCTAAACCACCGAAGATAATCAATGACGGGTTCATCTTTTTCTTGCCTAATCGATGTCAAATGTGACAACTTCAATTCGTTCTCTTCGGAATAAAAGTGATCGTGAAATTTACGCTTTAAAGATTCTCATGTGTAGATGGAACTCGGGAGACAATGGTGAAAACCATGAGAAAGCGGTTCTGGTTAGCGATAAAGAAAACAACTGTATTTTCAAGGCCTCACTAAAACCCACTTTTCCTAGTTGCGCGACGTATTGGCTAACGTGCTCCCAAGTGGTCTTGCTATCTTCGCCATTGAATTTGTCGAATCTTGCACATGCCATCCGCTAGGATAAGGGACTGAATCAAAATACGTGGGGTATGGTTTTTGATAAATTCGGTCTCTTCTCTTGATGTCTACCCCTAGCGTCTCGCGAAATTGTTTGCACAAGATTCTTTTTTAGCAATGGGTGGCATAGTGGATATGCCCGGTGGTGAAGAGTGTGTGCTCCTTTTCATGGCGCTAAATTGTTCATTAGGGATGGGACCATGAAAGATATCCGTACCGCTTGGTTGGATAGGTGATGTACTATAAGCAACGATACGGTACGGAGGAACAAAATTGGCCAATTTATTCAATCGGCTCACAGCCGGATTGGGGATGCTAGCGATTGGCTCTACGCAAGCGGGAGGCACTATCAAAGCTTTGGTTTGCATATGAGGCTGATAACTAGTTTGTCTATTAAACGAGTTCAACGGCATGCCATACAACGGTTGTTCTACATTAGACGTGATAGGCGCCGATGCACTAGTAGAAGGACCTACATGCACAACATGAGAAGATGATGCAATACTAATATTTTTAGATGACTTAGACAAGTATATCATTAGTTAAGACCTTTTTCAAGTCGGCAAAGTAATATGAAAGGTCTTAAAGCACGCCAAGTACTCCTACAGTTCTCGCTCTTCCCGCGTCTTGCGCGCCTCCTCGGAGGCCTTCCGGCATTCTAAAGAACACCTTGCGTGCCTCCTCGGGCCTCCTCCAAAGACGGCATGATGATGTTCGTCATTGAGATCTCGGAGGTCATGGTGGAGAATGATTTGTGTAACTAGAATCACTCGTTCCCCAGCAGAGTCGCCAAAAAGTCTGTTGACGTTGAAACGGATCTCGGGCCAACGCACCACTCGCACGTCCGTGTGCGGGAAAGCCGACGCTTCTTCAACGCCAGATTTGGGCAGCACCTAGATAACACCGCCTCGGGAGAGACCCTGTCGGAGGAGGATCGTCTTAGGGTTGATCCAGGGTTGGTCAGGCCAATCGAATCGCCTTCGGTCGTCGCCGAGACGAAGGAAGAACAGCAAAATGAGGTCTGAGTAAGGGGATTAGGGTTTAAAAAGTGCAAAATGTAAAGGCAACTGATTGATTCGATTGGGATACCCTCAACCGGCCATGGGCCTCTGTTTTATAGAGCTGAGATGGTCTTATCCCGTAAGGCAACGGATCCCCAAAGTTAGGAACAAATTGGAATTGATCTACTGAAAACTTTTCTAAATCGACACCACCGGAGTGTCTGGTTAAGTGCCAGATACTCTTGTGACCGGAGTCTCCGGTAAGATCTCAGAGGGTCCATCGTGTAAATCCAAGAACCCGAGAGGGCTTGCCGGATAGTCTAGCATAGTGCCGGACACTCTGATGCGCTTTATGCCCTAACTCGAAAAGGCTTGCCAGACACTTCGATGGGCTGAAAGCCCAAACCCGAGAGGGCCTGTCGGATAGTCCAGCATAGGGCCGGACATTCCGGTGGCCTAAGCACCCAAATCCGAGAGGGCTTGCCGGGTGATCCGGTACTATGCCAGACACTCCGGCGGGCTAGGTGCCCCAAACCCGAGATGGCTTGCCGGACTCTCCGGCAATGCGCCGGACACTCCGGCGACACGACAATTCTTTGGGTGTCAACAGAGACCCTGCCGCTAGGACCCCAGGCGCCGCGCTGTCTATGGCGATTCCCCGCGCCATCGAAGGGGACCTACTGCACCGCAGCAGCCTCACCGTGCTGGCACCCCCCCTCTTCGCGCCAAGCCACCGCGACTGCACTGGTGCGATTGAGTCCTCTGCTGCGATTGAGGTGGCGTTTGAGAAGTGGGAAATTATGGCAGTGAGAAATAGATAAATGGTTAAAATTTAGTAGTAGATATGAATGAAAAATCTACATCTATTTTCTCATATCTCAATCACTTTCCAAGGCATCATTTCTGAGATGCCAAACGCCAAGCACTTGAAAACAAAAAAACAAAGGATTAGGAATAGAACATGGATAGTGAGAAAAAAAGAAAAAGCATATTATCTAATTGTACTGAAACCATTGATTTTTAATATTAATTTTAACTATTATTTTATATTTAAAAATATGATAAATATAATATATTTTATTATAGTTTGCTTTATTGTTAATAATATTTGAAACATAGCTAATAATATGACATGTTTGAATAGATTATTTGAATAAGACGAATGTTCAAAGTTCACGTTAAAAGTTAACGGTATTAATATTTAAAATCAGAGGGAGTAGTATAAAAAATAACACCTTAGTCCCTCGATCCTTTGTTGCTCGTCCCAATTTTATCATCCTCGCTTTTTAAGGCAAAATTCTCTCACTATAAAAAAGACCCTTCAATGTCGGATTATAATGTTCTGCAGTGTCAGTCAAATTATGCGATACTCCTCATACAATGCTACTGTAAATGGTAATCAATATCGGGTCGAAGAAATCGACACTGAATCAAATTATCAGTGTCGGTCAAATGACATCATCAGACCGACACTGATAGCAGTATCTTCAGTGTCGGTCAAAATGACGCTAGCGAGACCGACACTAGCAACAACAACACCAGTGTCGGACGACATAATATCATCTCACCAACACTAGTAACAACAATAGCAGTGTCGGACGACATAATATCGTCTTACCGACACTAGTAACAATAACAGCAATGTCGGACGTCATGATATCATCTGACCGACACTGCTATTAGTTACACCAGTGTCGCTTTCTTGACGTCATTTGACCGACACTGATTTACGTTAACATCAATGTAGTTTATTATGATGTCATGGAATCGACACTGATATTTGCACTGTAGTTTCGGTTGTGTTGACGTCATGCAACCGACACTGCTCTCACTACCAACATTGTTGGTTTTAATGATGTCAATTTTGCCGACATTGTTTACAGGACTCTCATGTCATATATTATGACGTCACATGACCGACACTACTTTCTGGATTAGGGGTGTCGGTTTTTTTGACGTCACAAAACTGACACTTTTAATATTTAATTACACATTCATATATTTGAATAAGAGCCATCTGAATAATACAAGTCAAATGCAAATAACAGATTAATAAAATATATTGACAGAGATAATGTATTCACGAAGTGAATGTTTAGGATCACATATGTACACAAGTTCATCCACTACTGTAACTTAATTTACACATATACATGAATATACATACTTCACATAGAATTAAAAACTAAAATTTTATTTGCTCGCCAACTTCGGTCTTGTTCATTAATTCTCTTCTGCCTAGCCTCAATTTTGCCAAATTAATTTAGCATTATTATATTTCTCACACCAATTAGCAAGTTCTTGATGTGTTGCCACATCACCTATTGAGTCATAATATTGACCCATTGGATGAATAAACTCATGCATCATGAAGCAGATCATCCGAGCTGCAATGTCATTGAGTATGGCTTCATCCAATTGGCTTCTTTGCACCCGCTTGTCTGGCTGCCAATATTAAAAACATAATTAGTAATTACTAAAATGCAAATATTAATACAGTGTGAAAATGCATCATGTATTTTTCAAAGCCAGCTTTTATGTATTTGCACATATTTAAATCTATATCTCTTTTATTTTTTTAGCATATATCAAATTTTCACCCTCCTTAATTCTTGTTCTCAGACTAAAACAAGAAGTACTCACCGATCTGTCCCAATTTACTCTCGTCATTTTTTAGTCTGTCCCGATTTACTCATCATTTTTAGTCTAGGCACATGACTTAAAGAGGATAGAAATTGTGCAATGTTCGAAAAATGAGGAGAAAAATAGAGATAATATAGATATATATTGTTAAAAATTATATTGAAATGTGAGGTTGAAAAATAAATAGAGAAAACTTAAGGACTAGCAAAGTAATATGGGACGGGGGAGTATGTTATTTTATTTTCTTATTATCTACTCCCTCTGTCCTTAAATTGATGTCGCCGTTGACTTTTAACATCAACATTAACCATTCATCTTATCCAATTTTTTTTATAAATATCATATATTTCGCTATAATTTAATTTATCATTACAGTTATTTGAATCGCAACTTTAAATTTTACCCATTTAAACTAAATTTTTGAATAAGATAAATAGTCAAAGTTGATATTAGAAATCAATGATGACATCAATTTAGGAACATAGGGAGTATGTTCTACTATCTCTGTTCTAAAATATAAGCATTTCTAGTTTTGGATAAAGTTAAATTATTTTAACTTGTACTAATAATATTTTGAAAATTACATAATTTCTAATATAAAAATATATTTTTTATGAAAACTTATCTCATGATGAATTCAAAAAATATAATTTTTATATGATAAAACATTAGTAATTATACATTATTAGTGACCAAAGCGATAAAAGTTTGATTTGACTAATCTAAAAATGCTTATATTTTGGAACGGAGTGAGTAAACATTTAGAAGTAATGATCAATGTTATCAATATTCTAAACTGAAAGGAATATGTTTTTTTTTTCTATCCATATCCATGTTCTGTTCCTAACTGAAACTTTGTTTTTGGTTTCTACGTGCTCTGACTGCTGCCGCACAAAGAGATGAATGACGTAGGTCCGTAGGATGCCGCATTCGCAAATGGACTGCAGAGAAAGGCGACTGCTCCGTGGACTGACTGCCGACTTGCCTGATCCCAGCCTGCTGCCTGCCGGTTCCATTTCAGCACAGGCCGATTCAGATGAAAGCTGCCACATCAACCGCTGGCTCAGTTGCTGAACTGGTGGGGTTAGTTTTACCAAATTAAAGGTTAGGAGATTATTTGGATTATAATTATATAGTGGAGTAATTTGGACTATGCTACTAATTATTACTTAATTATCTTTAATTGTATATTATGTTGTCATACATAATCATAAAATATATATAGAAATTAATATTTATGACTATGATATTTAATTATAACTAAACAAAGCCCACTGCTCTTTTCATGACGGCAAGGACTCAAAATTGATTGAAAATTAGTCGCTCAAGTTTAAATTACTGTACTAGCAAAGAACAGAAAATAGCACCATCACATCCTCCAGTTGCTTGGGCATCCAAAACCAGTTGCTTCATCAGATGTCGAAATTTAAATAATTAACAAACAACTTGGGGAACACAAATGCGGATATACTCTATCCGTTTCTAATTGTCGTCGTCGTTGACTTCTCACATAAACTTTGATTATTTATCTTATTTAAAAAAGTAGTTCAAATGAGTACAATTATAAGTCGTAAATCAGATTATAATAAAAATATATAAAATTTATCATACTTTTTTTAAATAATAGGAATGATCAAATTTGATTTTAGAAGTACACGGCGGCAACAACCATTAGAAACGGAGGGGGCAAATGTCTAAGCCAAATGGAAAGCAAAGGAAACTTATAAACTTTAACCAAGGATCAAATAACCAAGTAGACATGACGTGTCATGTGAAACCCATGCGCCATAGATCGATACGGCAGCACTTCGCCATGTGCTGTGGACTTGTGGGGGCGTGTTTGGCGTACAGCCGGGGACGGAGGGCATTGCATTGCATGCAAGTGCTAGGATTAGTCACCGTACATGTGTGGCATAAGTTGTGAGAGCATAATTCGCCGAGTTGGTCTCCATGGTGGTCATCCAGTTACCTGCTGGACGGTGATGGAAGGCATGGAGGTGGAGCGCAAGATCGTGAACCTGAAGCGCAGGCTTCTGTAAGGATGATAAAAGGGTTCGGCTCGCAGATTATTTCACAAACCAAATTGATTCTTATCTTAGTTTAAAAATGAATAAAAATTTGGTCTGATCTTAATCCTATTCGATCATCATTTTAGTTCATATTCTTCAGTCAGTTTTCACCCTTAAGCTTCTGCTCAACCTGGATATCATCATTAAGGATGATATATGCGAGGCAAACACTCCCCTGCTTCGCGTGATAAACCAATTGCAAGAGTAATTCACGCGAAGCACAGGAGTGTTTGCTGTACGTCCAAAGATGCATCTTTCTTATCAGAGATCACCTGAGTAAAAAAAGCATTTACACCAACCAGCATAGAGAAAAATCACGCTGCTCGCGGCTTATTATCAATGGTATATACAGCAAGGGCAAACAGCTTTTACGTGAGGTTTTCAGCAAAAAAAAAAGGAGTGAATAGAACCAACTATTACTAAGGATTTCATCTTTGGACCAGAAGACAAGCAAGAGGTAGAATAGCACAAAGAGAAAGTGTACCGCATATATAAAAAAGTAGTTCTAACCTCCACACTTACACATAGTTTCACCACTTAACAAACGCATGAGCCTTGTAGCAAGAAACACCATGTATGATGTATTCCTTACCTGCAGGCACCTAAACGGGAGTCCTCCCGGGGGGGGGGGGGGGGGGGGGGGGGGGGGGGGGGGGGGGGGGGGGGGGGGGGGGGGGTTGCTGGTGGTATGTGTGCCGTTCCTTTTTCACAGTCTGCGCGCAACTGAACAGAATGCATTCCACACAGAGGTTAGCACACTTGACCTCTGCGTGTTCAGTTCCACAACAGTGCGAATAGTATTCAGCTCGTCCATCATGTAGTCATCATCAACCAGGCGGCCTTTAGCAACCACCTTACCAGTCTGCAGATCCGTAACAGAGCACTTGCCCCGGCAGAATTCATAGGAAAACCCGAGTTTATCTAGCTCCGACCCAGAGACGATAATTCTATTCCCCGCCTCAAGAACGAAATGAACATTGTTCAGGTTGAAATTCCCATGACGAACAGTCCCAACCATGAAGGCCTCTATTTTATTCCCACCCACTCCATAAATGTCAACTATTTCTCTCAGATAGTTAATAGACGAAAAGAAACTGAAATTTCCTGTAACATTGACTTGGGCTTGGGAGTCGAGGAGGACCACCGGTGGATCATCAGTTCCTCTGTCCAGGTGAGACACAATGCATTCAGTAGGGAAGGGAAACAGATCTAAGGGAAATGTAAAGCTTTATATATGCCCTTTTAAGGTAGATTAAATGATGTTAGTTCACCTCTTCGAGTAAAACACAAATTCGATCTCGACCATTGATTTAAACAAATTATATAAAAATGAATTAATATTAGCTGAAAAGTGTCCCTGATTACCTACCAAAACTCATTAGTTACTTTCCAATTTGAAAGATACAATAACTAATAACAATTGTAAAAAATTTACCTCTGAGGAGGTAAAAGAAGTTTAAGTCTTGATATCAATGCAAATGGATGATCCACAATCATTTAAATCGAGCCTCCCTTTAAATCAAACATGTAGCAAACAACAAACCGAAGGGGACAAATTGCCCCTCATTCCCCAACCAATAAGTGAAAGAAGTGCAACACAAATGCACTACATCTGTCTTGTTGTATCTAAATAGAATATATTTGATATGTCTTTGAGAGCATAATTTAATCTCTGAACTAGTCATGTTTGGCACAACTTATTTCTCAAACTTTTCTATTGAAAAGCAAAAGTTGTGCCATATATTAGGATACCACAGCAGCCTAATTTCTCTTTGCTTCAGCTTCAGATTGTTATTAACAACATGTAGTTTATGGATTTAAAAAGCTGGATCAAAAGAATATGCTGAAGATCATTTCTACCAAATTATAGATTCCATCGCAATCGAAGCCTCTATTGTGATAATGGCATAATGTGGATAGACTATGTCTACTGTTTATTTCATCAACCAAATACAAGCTATGTAGAACCGAAAATCAGCACGGAGCGGAACATGCTCCTATCTCCATCGCCATAATGCGGAACATGCTCCTAATAGTGACAGCGCCACCCATTGACCCACCTGCTAATTCGAGTGACGTCCTCATTCCCCATGGCTTTCGTGCTGGCCACTTCCACCACTCACAGCTGACACCCACGTTTCGCACGGCACTCGTGACACGGCGGCCGCCCCGTTGCGGCATGGAGGAGCCTATGTGTAAGCTTCATGACCATTGAACATCTGCGGAACAAGTGTGAGATGGATGCAGGAGGTCTCAACACGCTGGGGATTGAGCAAAGAGATCGGTTGACTCCGGCAGCCAGCTCAAAGACGAGATGGGAATTAAGGCGCCAGCAAATTACTACTGGGAACTCCAATGAGCACAACTGATGGATGTTTCGACAAAGACAACAGTTACTGCGGGTCTTTCGAGAAAGACATGAATAACGGTTTGAGATAGAGACAAACCCGAGCCTCGATTCTTAGTGCTGTACCTACACCTAGACTAACGCCTTGGCTCGGCTCGGCTCATCTCAGCGCTCGTAAGATTTTTCAACTATATAAGCTAAATTTATATCTTAGTTTGGTTTATTTACAAGCTAAATCCAGGTAACTTGCGAGCAGCTTGAGAGTTAGACAAGCTCCACAAGAGGCCCAACAGCAGTCTAATCATGTCCTCATAAAATTTATATAGAAATTAACGCTTGCCTGATCATCTCCTCCAAAATCAAACATATAATCAATTTTTAATAAGCATATCTCAATATATTAGATGTCGATATTATGCTATTTTTAGAACCTTTTGATAGTCAAAAGCTTATTTATTCTTTCCTAAATTATTTTTTAGATATTGTATGATATAAACACATGGTGTTAAACACAGTTACAACTTAAAATATTGTTATGAATATTTCAGATGTTTTCTCACTTTGTTTGACATTATGACCTTGCAAGCTAAATAAGCTAGTTTGAGATCGTATCAAGCCAAGCTACTCTCTCTATCCCAAATTATAAGTTATTTTGAGCTCGTCAAGTTTTTTTAAATTATAAGTTATTTTCACTACTCAAGACACGTTTTTCTCTTTAACACAGCTTCACTCTATCTCTCTTCTTATTTTCAGAACATATTTCTTAATTCACATGCCCCAAATCAAAAATGAGTTATAAAAACTAAAGTCCGCTAAGATAGTCCAACTCCTCTTCTTTCACCTCGTAGCAGGTGAATGAACTGTTGAATTTTAGAAGGAAAGAAAAAGATAAAATACGAAATAGATTACTCATATCTTCTGACATGTATACCATGTCTCACACACATATCTATTTATTTCCTTATGCAGGCGAGGCCGACATGATTGGCAAAATCTCAGGCGATGGAGCATGTGTAGTGTCAGGAAAATTGAATGGCCGGCTACCAATATTGCAACCATATAAAGTTTCTACCATAATAACACATTAACATCTTATCACGTTAACGGTAAAAACAAGTGACATGTTGTGCCTCATATAAAACATGATCATGTGTTTTTTCATAAACAAAATAAACGTGACCACGCAACGGCTGTCACGTTAAGTCGTAACACAAAAAATGACCATGTCAAATGTCACGTTAACAGTTCACAAGTGTCACATTACCATTAAATGATCAAAAACGTGAGCACTAATTGTACAGTTACCTAATTAACGATACATGCAACTTTTCAAACATATCAAATACGTTTACTTAAAAAAATGAAAGATTTAGTTTCCTTAATTGTCATATGCATCACTTTTCATAACTTGCTCGTTCCCTTTTAATTTAAATATTATAATTAGTATTGATTATTTTAGTGGTTTAACTTTCTAGAAGATAAAAAAATTATTTTTGCATTGAGATCTGTGCCAACGAACGACCCACATTTGTTTAGGTCTATACCTTATAAAATAAAACGGAGTGAGTAGCATTTTAACTTATTATTTTTACATCAGCTCCATTTATTTTTGAATTCGCTCGAGCCGAAGCTCGGCATCTCGACCTAGCTAGCTGTGACAGACCGCCCCACAGAAGAGACGATCCATTGACCACAGGATCTTATCGGGTGTCACTCGACGAAGCGAGGACTAACAGTACAACTCAAGCACGATAAAATATACTACAAACTGTTGCTTAATTTCATAAAACTAAGATTTTTGAAAGCGCGAAAGCAATAACCTGAGTTAAACTAGGATCTCCTGCAGACTATGCATAAGATAACATCGAACCTATACGATGCATCCTCTAGCAGTACACAAACAGCAGCGGTGAGTAGGGCTCCCAACGGACATAGCTACCTTCGAGGTTGCTTCTGCCAGTTGGTCTAGAGGAGGGAGAGAGAGACTACCTGCACACAAAACCACAGAGAGCCAAACCCTGAGCATTTAAATGCTCAGCAAGTCTTACCCGTCAACGTGACCAACTACAGTTGACTCCACAGATATGATGAGGCTGACTTACATGGGATGGCCATTTGCAAATCGAGCGCTAATACAGTAAGTCCTTATATTCTAGTTTTAGCGGTAAATTAAGTTCATAGAATATAAATTTAGTTTGCGCTATAAAGCTATATCAAACATGGTTGCCAGGCAATTGCCTATAAACTAAGCAAACAGTCATATTATTATTATTATTATTATTATTATTATTACTACTACGACATGACGCAGTGAACAAGCGGTACTCGTTACTGTGAGGGACAGCGATTATAATCGATTTACACCAGCTGGGAAAACTCGAAATACACGACATGTACGCGCTTCCCGAAAGTCGTACGTGGCTACCTTTTACAACAATACCAAAGGGCCGGTCCGATGCCTACTTCTTCCGAGAACATGGTCCTCCATGCGACCACCATGCAGGATGTGTCCATGGTTAGATCCAAGTCTCTCCTCCACCCACCGCCTAAAGAGTAGTAGGGTTACGTCCAACCACTACGGATATTGAGCTACATCGATTTTTTGGGCCCATAATTCCAGTATGTATTCGGTACGTTCAAACTTGTTTAACAGGGTCACACTCGAATCTGTCCTTAATGACACAGATGGGGCTACCAACGCGAAGGTCTAGCCTTCTCAAACCCTCCTATACATTGTCCCCCACCCCCGGTCTCAAGGTTATTATTGTGTAGCAAACCTATAGCTCGCGAGTGACTTTTTATTCACCCGACTTCTACCGTGAACTAAAACTTAGCCTAGCTCTATATTGAGTTACCTGTACCAATATACACTTAATAGGGTAAGTAGCACTATCATGCATTTTAGGGTTCCAAACAACTCATATAACTTAATGCACAGTACATTAACCATAAAATGCATAGTGACAAAATAAAAGGATTTAAAATAGGGTTAATGCACCGGAGCTTGCCTGGGCTTTGCTCGCAGTTAGCTTTCTTTGCTAAAGGAACACCTCCAAGCTCCTCTTCGGGTGGGTCGGGTCCTATACATGAATGATATGCAAAGTATTGAATTATGCTGCTTGCAATTGTCAAAGACTCGAATTTGAAGCACATGCGATGATAGCCTTTTTATTTTCAAAGTTCTATACAAATTTAGTTATAAAACTTCTTTAAAATGGTTTTCAAAAATATAAATATAATCTGAGTTGTGCATAAAATCAAGAAGGTTCTAAACTAATTTTTGAGAAATTTTCAGGATTTATTGAAATCAAATGGATTTATAATGAATTAAATACCTTTTAAACACAATAAAGCATTTATAGAAATTATTTTATCAAAATAAAATATAAAACTCTTCTATAACAGAAGGCTTGATAAAATAAACATAAAAGTAAAATTCGTAATATTTTATTATGCCAAGGAATATTGATAATGCATTAATGAATTATTATATGATCTGAATTAATTAAATTAATTGCATGCATAAAAGGAAAAATAGTCAGCTTGAGAATATTTTTATAGTTGAAAGGATGTTAACAAAATTTATTTCATAATTTTCCGAGTTATAATGAAGATTCTATGAATTTTAGAAGTTTAAAACCATTTCTGGACAATTAAATAATGGTTTCGCAATAAAATAAATTAATCCAGCCGGATCTTGGGCCTGGCCACGGTGGCCCAGGAGCCTCAGCACCGGGGGAGGCGGTCGGCCAGCGTCAAGGCCACGGGGTGGGCCGCGCGTGGGATCTGGCCCACAATGGGGAGCTGTGCACGGAGGTGCCGAGCTCCCTGGCAGCGGCCGTCAGCCATGGCTAGCCGTGGCCAGCCGGCGGCTGGCAGCAAGGCCACCAGATCTTTGCACTAAAATGATCAGCGCGACGCCGCGAACTCGGGAAGGGTGTTGCCGGCCGGAGGTGCTCACCGGAAGTGCGCCGTCGGCGAGTGGCGGCTGATGGAGGTTTTCGGCGGCGACGGAAGCTTTGCAGAGACGCCGAACTCCAACACGGCCACTTCCTAGAGCTTCAGCGCACCCGTTAGAGTAGCGGCGCGGGTGATGTAGTCGTGGGATGGGGCCGGAACAGGGGCGTCGACGGCGAGGTCGTGGGGTCTGGTCATGGTGGTGAGAAAAGCTCCCAAAGTCCTGCTCGATAGATCACCCAACTGGTTGAAAAGCTTGCTTAGGAGGTGCGGGAGCTAGCGAGGAGGCTACAAATGCGAAGAATTGACGGGATGCCGCCGGAGCTCACCGGATTTTGTGGAAGAACGGCCGGCGGCGTCGAGCTTCCAAACATGGGGAAAAATTCGAACCCGATGTGTTCCGCAGGAAAGGTGGCGGGCTGAGGTTGGGGAGAGCTGGAGGGCGCGCTGGCGCAACTCCCCATTGCGGATCGGGGCCGGAGACGGCTTGGCCGGGCCGTTCCACGGCGGCGCCTAGAAGCAAAGGAGGCCGGTCACACTGGAGAGTGAGGGAGGACGAAGGAGTGCTCGGGCAAGGGAGGGTAGAGGGCGCTCGACCGAGGAGGAAGCCGGGACATGCGGCAGCCATGCATGAAGCACGGCTTGCGCGGCGCGGCACCTGGACTGTGCGCTGGCGGCTGGAGGTTGGAGAAGAGGGGCGGTGAGCGGCTGCCAGGTGGGTCCCACATGGAAGGGAAAGGTTGAGTCAGGCTGACAGCTTAGGCGTTTTGGAATTAACGAAACAATTACAAGAAGAGTTTGGATGGGTCTGAAACTTGGTAGAGTTGATCTCAAGGATGTGTTGTACCAAATACCCAACTTGCACAGGATTTTAGAAAGATAAATGGAAGATATGGAATTTTGAAAAGGATTAACTGATAAGGGAGTTTCTGAAACTCCCAAAAACAGAGCAGTCTACAATTTTCTTTGGTGTACCAGAAATACTCCCCCCACTTGGATTGGAATGAAAATTGGTAAAATTACTCTTCAACATGGAATTTACGACATAGATCACATGCACAAGATTTTGTCAAAGAAAATAGAAGATATGGGATTTCGAAATTGACTAACTGATAAGGAGACAAGCTGCGAAAAGCAGATCAGTTAACTAAATTCTAAGGTCCGAAAGAAATACTTCCACCACTCTGAAAATCTTGAAATTTTAGCAAGAAGAGGGAGTATCTCAAAAGGAACAAATTTGTCTTTAGAGTCAAGACGAAATTTGAATTGGATTTAGCCCAGCAACATTAACAATATGGGTGACTCATAAGATTCTGATAGAAAATGGTCAGCCAAGCTTAATGCTTAAGCAACTTGGGAACCGGAAAAGGAATAGCAAACAAGCCTAAAATTGCTCAAAACTTTGCATAAAGTTTCTTAAACATGTGTTCTATAACATAAACCACATGCACAGATCCTTGCTAAGGAGGATGAAAGATAAGTAACTTTGAAATTGGCAAACTGATAAGGACAGGAAATCTGCTGACGGCAGATTATTTAGCCATCTTTTGAGGTCTTAAAAGAGTACCTCTAGAACTCTGAAATCTCTGAAACTTGGCAAGACGATAGAGAGATTTGAGACGAATAACGTTTGTGTTGGGAGAAATTATAATTTCGAACTGGATTTGAATTTTCAGAATTTAGAAGAAGGCTACTCATTAAGGAAACAAGATTTGGATTGCAACCTTCTATTTTGAAAAGGAACCTAAGTATCTTCTTATAATCTGCCACATAAGGGAAATTTTTGTCCAAAACTTGAGCTCGCAAAATTCACATCCGTCGCGTTTAAATGTTTTGAACTTTCACTTTTTGAAAGGTTTGAATTCGAATTTAAACAATATTGCTTCTTTATTTAGAAACACGAAGCGTTACACTAGCTGTACTCCAATGAGCACAATTCATAAAAGACAACAGTTACGGCGGATGTTTCGAGAAAGAAATGGGTAATGGTTTTAGAGAGAGAGAGAGAGAGACAAACCAGAGCCTCGAATTGGCCGGTGCGGTGGTTTTCCATCATTCAGTACGCAGGCCATTCCCTAACTCCGAAGGAAACATTATCCTGCTCCCTACTGCGCGCCTGACTCATCCGCGACGTCCCCCCTTCCTCGACCGCAAGTCGTTTGCTACGATGCCCGACTCGCTGATGGATCGCAAGATCAGGGTGGATCGGAGCCTATACGTTTCTTCGCCTTTCTCTCGATTTTTACTCCTTATCGCGCCATCGGATGATCGGCCTCCGAATCGTTACTAGCCGCCTCCTTCCGCAGGATATCCTCCGATCGAATCTCGGAGGCGTATGATTTTTTGTACGGTGATTTGGATGACTATTTTATCACCTTGACACATTATATGTACGATGATTTGGATGAGGACCATTGTATCAAGTTTGATGACCTGAAGTACCTGATATTGAACAATCTGAACTCGCAAAATCAGCATCATAACGCAGGATCCAATCAAAATCAGCGCGGCAATGTTGATGCCGATCAGCTTCTGACACAGTTTCACACGTAAGTTTCTTCACCATTCTCTCGATTTGTACTCCTTATTGCACCATCGGGTACTCGACCTCCTAATCGTTACTCGCCGCCTCCTTCCGCAGGGATCTCTCCGGCGGAATCTCAAAGTGTCTTGATGTTCTGGACGACTCCTGGTATCGCCGGCATTGCTTCTGGTTTGAGCCGCTGCCGTCCATGCTCGAGTTCATGCTCACCGCGCAACAAAGGATATGTAACCTGAGACTGAACAATCTGGCTGATGAAAATCACGCTGACGCCGATCAGCTTCTGAAAATGTTCCACATGTACGCTTCTTCACCTTTCTCTGGATTTGTACTCCTTATTGCGCCATCGGGTACACCTCTTAATCGTTACTCGCCGCCTCCTTTCGCAGGGAACTCTACGACCGAATCTCAGAGTGGCATGATGTTCTGGAAGACCCATGGTATCGCCGGCATCGCATCTGGTTCGAGCTGCTGTGGTCCACGCTCGAGGTCATGGTCACCGCGCAACAAAGGACGTGTAATTACCTGATATTGAACAATCTGGTTGATGAAAATCAGATGTTTCCCAGGTACGCTTCTTCACCTTTCTCACGATTTGTACTCCTTATTGCACCGTCGGGTACTCGACCTCCTAATCGTTACTCACCGCCTCCTTCCGCAGCCTCTACATGCGAATCGAAAATCTGGACTACTATAATTTTTGGGACGACCAATGGTATCCCCAGTGCTGCCACTGCTTCGAGCCGCCGCCGTACAAACTCAAGTTCGGCCTCCCCAGGGAACAAAGGGTGTGTACATACCTGAGATCGAACAATCTGGCTAATGAAAATCAGCGTGAGGACACAAAATCCAATCAAAATCAGCACGGCAACGCTGGTGCCGATCAGCTTCGGAAAATGTTTCGCATGTACGTTTCTTCACCTTTCTCTCAGTTTGTACTCATTGCACCGTCGGGTACTCGACCTCTAATCATTGAGCTATAAGTGAATTGCTCACCTCTTTTGTATACTTAAGCTTTTATTATGCTCAATTGGTTCGTGTATAGTAGCTTAATATGATGAGTTAGAGATTTTGAGTTTAAATTTTGACGGACACGATTTATTAAATAAACTGTAATATACTTATATTTCACGTTTGCGCTCTACAGGAACTGCATGTGAGGAAGAGTTTTGAAGTATAAATAAATTGCTCACCTTTTCCAATCAGCTTAATGTTTTAGAGTAGATGCAACTGATTGGTACCTTTTTGATGTTCTGGACCACCCCAGGTACCACCGGCGTTGCCTCGGGTTTGCGGAGCGCTCGTCCTGGCTTGCGTTCAGCGTCTTTGCGCAACAAAGGATGCTTACATACAAGAGATTGCTCGAGCTGCTTAATGGAAATCAACGCGAGGCACAGAATCCGATCAAAATCAGCAAGGCAGCACTGATGCCCATCAGTTTCTGAAAAAGTCTCGCATGTACGGGCTTCCACTCGGTATTCTTGGGGCGGCCATCACATACCAACCAGAATTGAACAAAACGGGTGGCTTATGGCAGAAAGATGCTCCCGATGGTCGGCACAACTACCTCGCTGGTGACCCGGTCCTTTGCATCACCTATCCCCGACGACACCTGGTGTTCTTAGACTGCAATGCAACAGTCCTTGTGGCATCAATGGTTGTCCTGATCCTCCTCCTAAGCAACATAATCAGCACACAAGCGATCAATTATTGCAAACTGCAGATCGCCATGATCGGGGACCTTTTCAAGCCGAGTGGTGTTTATGCTGCAAGAAGCTGCGGAGTATTTGAGGTATTATTCTTCCTTGTCCATATACCCCCTCTATTTTTTAATAATTGACGCTTCCTAGTTCAAATCTGAACTACCAGGTTTAAAACGGAGGTAGGATTTCTTTTACAGTTTTTCACAGTTCAGTTGTGTTAACTGAAAATCACTTATTATAGGAAATTATGTCTCTTTGCTTCCCAAAATTTGTGGGAAGACAGTTCGGCCCCTGTAAAACACGTGTCAGATCCAGTGTTCTTCTACTGCAATGCAACAGCCTTTGCCGCATCAATGGTTTTCCTGATCCTCCTCCTAAGCAACATAAGCAGCACACAAGAGATCAAGTATGTCGCATTGCAGATCGCCATGTATCTGTACCTTTTCGGGCTGAATTATGCTGCAGGAAGCTGCCGACAAGTGTATTTGAGATATTGTTCTTCCTTGTCAAAATACTCCCTCTATTTTCTAATAATTGATGCTTGCTAGTTCAAATCTGAACTACCAAGTTCAAAACGGTGGTAGGATTTCTTTTGCAGTTTTTCACAGTTCAGTTGTGTTAACTGAAATTCACCTATTATAGGAAATTATCTTTCTCTATTTCTGTGGCAGAATCCTCCCAAAACACTGAACGGCTCGCCTAAGATCGATTTCGGATGATATTGAGCAACAATATCCAAATAGTACAACACAAGTGATAATATAAAATAGAAAACTGATTAAGTCTTAAAATAAAATTCAATTCAAGTAGTCTTAAAAGAGATAAGTTTAAAACATAGCGGAAGTGACATAGAAGAGATACGACAGTTTTCTACTATAAAACATATTTTACCCTAAGACATGCTTCACTCCTCGCGACCGGAGTTCCGTGAGGAGGGAATCGGTTCACAGGAACAGTTCGCAGGGGCCTCACCTTCCCACACTCTTTGGCCGCAACAGCCACAACAGCTACCTGCAGAGAGAGCTACATACAACAAAAAGAGAAAACAACAAACCGTGAGTACTAATTACTCAGCAAGTCTTACCCGTCAAATTGGCTAACTACAGCCGACTCCTAAGCATGAAAGGCTGACTCAGGGAATAGCCATTGGCATAAAACATAGCACTAACAATGGATTCTTACTTTCAAGTTTTAGCAGCAAATTGAGTACAAGGAAGGATAAATTTAATTTGCACTATCATCTACCACAATAATAGTTACCAAACAATTACCTATAACTAAGCAAATAAATCATATTATCATTATTATTAGTCCAGTTGTTACTACGACATAACGCAGTGAACAAGTGGTACTCGTTACTGTGAGGGCAGCGATTATAATCGATTTACACAAGCTGGGAAAATCTGAAGTACACGACACGTACGCGCTTCCCGAAAGCCGCACGTAGCCACCTTTCGCTCAACCCATAGGGCCGGTCCGAACAGGCGCACCTCTCCTGAGCACAGGGTTCTCCATGCGATCACCACGTAGGACATATCCGTGGTTAGACACAATGCTCTCCTTCGCCGCCGCCAAAAGAGAGGTGGGGTCGTCCAACCACTACGGTGTTTTGCTACATCAGTTTTCTGGGTCCCATGTCCCCAGTATGTATTCGGTACGTTCAAACTTGCTCAACAGGACCACACTCAAATCGGTCCTTAACCGACACAAACGAGGCTACCACCGCGAAGACCCAACCTTCTCAAACCCTCCTATACTCTATCCTCGCCAGGTCTCAGGTTTATTCAAGTGTAGGATAAAAATCAAACCTACAATCTCGCGAGTGAGATTTCTCATTCACTCGACTTCTGCCGTTGATTAAAACTCATAGCCTAGCTGTACATCGAGTTACGTGTATCAATATACACTTAATAAGGTAAGTAACACTATCATGCATTCTATGGTTTCAAACAACTCCTATAACTTAATGCACAGTACATTAGCTATACAATACAGTGACAAAACAAAAATTTAATACAGGGTTAATCGGGGCTTGCCTTCGGTTTGCTGAGAGTTAGTACAAACAAGAGGAAGGTAGCGACGGACGACTCCGGAGCGATCAGCGCTAGATCTTGGTCTTCCGCGACGTTTCCTAATGTGTGAAGTGATATGCAAGTGCGATTAGTTATGCACCTAATGACATCTAATATTTTTACTCGTCATCGCATGTGACAAGGATGCTCACCTGCGATGATATGCTCATGAATGCATATGACAAGGATGAGTATGCGATGATATGACAAGAAGATTATGATCATGATTTCATGGAAAGAATTTATTAGACCAACGTGTTGCTGGAATTTATATGAAAGTGTTTTTGAAATGAATTTTTTTATATTATACTAAATAGTTCATAATAGAGAAGATTGTTTCTAAATTTTCTTAATATGGTTCTTGAAGGCATAAATCACAAAATTTAGTTGCTCAAATTATTAATAAAGCTATAAACTAATTTCTAGACAAATTTTATATTTTATTGCAATATTATGAATTTTCTAATGAATTAATTTGTATCTAAGAGTAATAAATTATTTATAAATAATATATAAGTGTATAAATTCTAAATAACTCTAAAATGACATATGTTAATTAATAGAACATAATTATGCATTTTTCACATTTTTAATATGCAGGAAAAATGATGATATGAATGTATGTGCAAGGTACTTTATTTAATTATTAGAATTAATTCTAATGCAGAAAATGCAACTTTGGAAGTTCTAAAATCTTCTACATGATGATAGGATTCCAACGGTATATTATTTGTAATTTTTGGAGTTCATACGAATTTTATATGATGTTTAAAAGTTTCTACAAATTTCTGCACAAGGAATAAATAATTTCTGGGATTATTCTCCTCCGTGTGCCATGTGTCGGCCTACGGTCGCTGCCGCACGGAAGCGCGCTGGAAACAGCGGCCGCACGGAAGTGGGGCACACGGCTACACCGGATCCTTCGCGCATGCGACTCTGGCCGGCCGACCGGCCATGGAGGCCTCGCCGACGCGTGGTGGCGCGGCTCGCCGGAGCTCGGCTCCGGGAGATGAAGCTCAGAGGCGCCGGCCTAAAAATGATCAGTGCAGTGAGGGCAACTCGGTGGTGGGGAATAAAGGCGGCGGCCCTCACCGGAATTCGCCTTCGGCGGCGAGCGGCACTGGACGACGTTCGGCGGGGTCGTGACGGTGCTGCAGTGGGCCAAAACCAGAACGGCTTCCTCCTACAGCTTCACGGAAGCAAGTAGAAGCTCGCCATCGAGGTTGTCGTCGTGGAGGAGGAGCGGAGAGGGGGCGTCCACGGCCAGGTTACTCGGCTCAGCGGCCGACGGCGAGGAAAACTCGAAATCCCTGTGAATCCGGCCACGAGAGCTCGATTGGAGACTTAGGAGGAATTTGCAGGTGATGGAGAAGGTCAGAGAGCAAAGGAGACGCGGTGAGGCTCACCGGAGTTACCGTATTTGGAAGAGGCGCGGCCGACGGCGCCGGAGACGGGATTTTGGGGAAAACTCGGAATTCGGTCGCTCGCACGGAGAGGAGGAGGAATGGCGGCCTGGGGAAGCTAGACGGCGGGGTGGCGCAGCTTCCCGTCCAAGCTTTGGGACTGAAAGTCGCTCGGCGGCGCTGCTCCTCACAGGCGATGGCGTTCGGCGGAGAAACTCGGGGGTAGCACACAAGGGAGGGAGAGAGAGAGTGAGAGCGCAGAGGGCTTTGGACACGGAGAGAGTGTCGTGCCCGCGTGAGGGCACGTCCCCAGTTCGTGGCGTGCATGCAGCGAGGAGGTGAGCGAGGCGCGGGTGCGTGGAGGGCTGCGCTGGACGCGCGCGGTTGGAAGGGGAGGAGAAAGAGAGATAGCGGGCTGACAGACGGGCCCCGCGTCCCTTTTTCTTTTTCCCATTTTTTTCTGAATTCCTGCGCTGCTTTCTGTTTTAATCCGAAAGCATGTCTTCTCGAGCTCAAAAGTTTTTGAAATTTTGTAGGAGGGTAAAACTTTTATAAATGAACAACTTTCATTTTGGGGTCAACCTCAAAATAGAAATAAATAATTTTATATTAAATTTCAAAGACAGACTATACTTAGAGTAAAAACCAATTATTTGGTACTTTTAAACCTCGAATAAAATTTCTTCGAAAACCTCTAAAATTCAAGTGGTTGCAAGAACTTTCCAGAGAGATTTTTGTTTCACAATATTTCATAAAAAATTTTGAGCTCACATTTTGAATTTCAAATTTAAATTTGGGACTAATTTGAAACTGAGTTTGAATTTCGTCGAGCTCGGATTTTTCGGGAATTTGCGAATTCGAATGAAGTGTCGCATTAGTCGGAAACATGAAGTGTTACAGTTTCACCAAATTTGTGACAAGCCATTTTGCTCCCTGTAAAACACATGTCATAGTCACCAAACCTGGAAACAATCCCCTAGTACATTCAGTCACAGGGAAATTAATGTTTTTTTAGATAATGAAAAAAACTTCCAGCCTTGACCTCATGCGACATTACAGCCTCATTACAGAAAAGACTGCTCCAACAGCTATGAAGCTGTAGTAATTAACATAGGAAACACTAGCAACCGGAAGGAAAACTAAACAGCAGATCTTCATCAAAAGTTTGCCAATTACCAAATATATGAGTAAAGCTACGTAGTGGACTAAGGTTAAAAGAACTCTGTATGATTCCCCAAATGAACCGAGAAAAACGGCATTTAAAAATGAGGTGCTTTATAGTTTCATCATAGATAAAGTTCAATTTACTTCTCTCAAATATAGCCAAAGTCTAAATAACCTCATAAACTATGATTTGGTTTATTTTACCCTACCAAAACATTATTTTGGGTCAATTTACCCCCCTCGTGCAAGTTGTCTTTTTTAATTCTCCTGGGATGTAAAGAAGTCTCCATCAGGCATGTATTTAGCCCTTAACAGCCGGCACCGTAACTCAGATTGTTATGAATTTTCCAAATCCATTTGGTAAGGAGGCATTCATTCATAATCCTTGTATTGATGATACCCGCACCACCATGTTCCTTAGGCCGAGACACCATTTCCCAGCGAAGCATATGATATTTATAGTTAGAGCTGGCTCCTTGCCAGAATAAATTAGCTCGAATCGTATCCATCTTTTTGTGAGTTGTCTCATGCAAAAGATATAAACCCATCATATATATGGGTAAACTACTCAGGCAAGAGTTGGTCAAAACTAGCCGACCCCCAGAAGAATTGTGCTTACCCTTCCATGGGTCAATTCTTTTACTCATTTTTGTCACTAACTTATCACAGTCACTTACCCTAAGGGCATGATCAGAAATAGGAATACCCAAGTAAGACATTGGAAGCTCCCCAATTTTACAGTTCAGCATATTTGTCCAAGTAATAGCCTCATTCTCCTCAGCTCCAAAAACAAAGACTTTACTCTTGTGGAAATTAATTTTCAACCCGGACAGGAACTCAAAGCAGTAGAGAATGAATTTCAAATTCCTAACATTCTCATAAGTGGATCAACCATGATCACTGTATCATCCGCGTATTGGATGTGTGTTAGATCCTCAGGCAACAAGTGAGTTAGCAAACCCGAGATTTTACCCTTCTCTCTGGCTTTAATAATGAGGGAGCCTAAAGCATCCGCAACTAAGTTGAAAAGGAATGGTGAGAGGGGGTCTCCTTGATGCAATCACTAATAATTCTGGAAAAATTCTCCACGGTGCCCATTCACATTCACACAGACACGTCCACCACGGATAGACTGCATCACCCAATTAACCCAAGGAGCTGGAAAGCCTTTCCTACACATGACCTCCTCCAAAAAGCTCCACTTAACTTTGTCATATGCCTTCTCAAAATCAATCTTAAAGATTAACCCAAGTAAATTTTTATTCTTAAGTTCATGAATGACCTCATGTAACATAACCACCCCTTCCAGGACGTTTCTCCCCTTAGTGAAAGCTGTCTGTTCCTGATTCAAAATCTTAGTGGTCTCCCAAGCTATTCTGTTATTCAATGTTTTGGTAAAGATTTTGTAGTCCACATTGACTAAGCAAATGGGTATAAATTGTTTAATGGTTGATGCCTCCTTGGCCTTAGGGATCAGCGTAATCATCCCATAGTTGAGGCGCTGTAAGTCCAAATCACCCCTGTATCAATCCACAAACATCTCGATGAGTTCCAGTTTGATAACCTCCCAAAAGGTTTTAAAGAACAGAACCCCGAAACCATTGGGGCCAGGTGCTGATTCAGTTTTCATTGCGAAAACTGCTGTTTTGACCTCCTCCTCAGAGAAAGGTTGTATTAACTTTTGCTTGGCCTCCCCTGAAATCACTTGACTACCGGTCCAAAAGTCCAAACTGAGATGAACACCAAACTGGTTACTGGACCCAAATAACTGTTTGTAAAAACTAGTGATGTGATTCATCAGGTCTTGCTGCCCCACCACAACACCCTGCTCACTGTTAAGTGACGTGATGGAGTTCTTACGGTGTCTCCCATTAGCTACCTTTGCAGTTTGTCATGGTTCTGTTTTGTTAACTGAAAATCACCTATTACAGGGAATTATGTTTCTTACCAAATTTGTGGAAAACCATTTTGGCCCCTTTCAAAAACATGTCAATCTCACCAAACCTAGGAATAATCTCTACATTCAATCACGGGGAGATTATTAGTAAGAGCAATGAACTTACTGAAGATGAACAATATGACAGGTACTCAATCCCCTTTTTTTCCCTCTTAAGTTTGAATGTGCTGATACACTTTTCCATTCTTGAAAATTAACTATTACGATCCTTCCTGCTACTGTGGTCTATGGTCAGTGTCAAGGCAATGGAGATAAATACATCAGTTAAATGGATCATCGCAACTGCTGCTCGACATCACGCCACAGGGAACAAAAACCTGCTCTCTGGATTTGTAACTGGGCACGATGGTCTGTTTGTTCACGCCGTCACCAGAGCTCCCATGCAGGTCCGTGCACGCGGTGCCGTGGTCACGGATGACGTGGTGCTTTCTGATGTGTGGTTTGTACCAGGGCTCAAAGCGAACCTGGTCTCGGTTAGCCAGCTTGCTGAGATGGACTACAGTGTCACATTTGGCGGCGGTGCATGCTGCATAAGGACTGCTGCTGATGGAAGGATCGTTGGCAAAACTCACCTCAGCGATGGCGGACTGTACGTCCTGGACTTCCTCAAGGTTCCGCTTGCAATGTGAGAAGGTTTCGCCCAGCAGTAAAGATTGGTGTGGTTATCGAAGTACCCCGGATTTGAAACCCCCTGTTGGCTGCTGCTGCTACTACATATTTGGCTCCCAGGTGACTCTGGATTTCCAGTCTCTCTTGCCCCCGCGCTTAGGTGCCAATAAGGAAAATCCAAGTTACCTTTTTATTCCTTTTCAGTATAAAAAACTATATGTTCTTGATGTGTGAAAACCCTCGAACATGCTTGAAATGACTCTATATTTGGTTCCCTTTTCCTTTCTTTTTTGTTTGATGATTTGTGGGAAACATTTACCATTGGGACACCGTGTGGATTTTCGTTAACTTTGAGCATGACTTGCTTATTTTTATATTTGTTTAAAAATTTTGAATACGCTGACTGATTAAACGTGATATCTAAAAGTAAAAAAAAAATTAGAATGGGATGGAGAAACTAGTAGAGATTATACGCCACTTATAGAGAGGATACCATTGATTCTACTAATAATTTTATATGGCTAGCGAATATTCGGGTGTGAGTTTCGCGTACCCTCAAGTTTTGCACCATGTAGTTCAATTTTATACGGCAGATTGAACCCACGCTGAACCCAACTCATATCGAATCCGGGTGCAAATTTTATTGTTTACCCACAGGTGACCCGTCGGAACCCAAAAAAATATGATTTCAGCCCATTTTTTCCCACGCCAGTTTTTGGCCCAACCAAACTTCCCCGGCAGCTCACCCAACGACAGAAACTCCCCCAATTTTTGGCCCAGCCTGATTGCTCTCCTTCTCCAACCCAAACCTTATCCCTATTCCCCATCCCACGCAGTCACGACCCACCCGCAATTCTAAAAGTACTGCAGCACCCGTCATGCAAGTCGTCATGGGTAATTTAACACCGCTCCTCGTTCAAAAAGCAGGCACTCCCCCACGCCACCGACGATGCAAGTCCACTTGTAATTTAACATGGAATTCCGAAAGGATCAAACGCAGGTACAAGTTCTTTATGTTTGTTGACCCACCATCGATTAGTAGTCATGATAGCTCAGTTCGTGGAACGTCTTGCGGTGCGGATGGCGGGTCAGACTTTGGAAACAACGGCACATAAAAAACCGCCAAACTTTGTTCCCTGAATTGATATGATGATAAAAAAAAAATTTCAAATAACTCACCTCAAGCATAACTGAAGTTTAAATAACCTTTTAAATTTTGTTTTGATTTATTTTACCCTGCAAAAACATGATTTTGGATAAATTTATCCACTCGTTTAATTTTTCTTTTTTATTTCTCAATACACAAGCATAATCTTAATATCAAACTTTATGAAATGATAAAGCACATCATACCACATATTTAAAAATAAATATGATTTTTATCATTATTTTTGAAAGTAAAGTAATTCAATAGTAACTTAATCTTTCAGATACAAAATTATATGCAAAATAATGGTAAAAAATTCAAAATATTTTTCTAATATGTATTATGATGTGTTTTATCGTCTCATAAAGCTCTATATTAAGATTACGTTTGTGTATAGATAATTTAAAAAGATAAATTACATGAGAGAGTAAATTGACCCAAAACCATATTTCAGTGGGATAAAATAAATCAAAATATAGTTTAAGAAATTATTTGTACTTTAGCTATATTTGAAGAGAGTAAATATTGGACTTTATCCTTTAAAAAAATGGTAAAAGAGAACTCGCATGGTTTACACGCAAAAAACAGTCGGCAGAGATTAGAGTGCGAGCTTGGAACCGTCATTTCTAAGAACTTTTTAGGGCTATTTGGATGGCTATAAAATTAAAATTTTATAATATACTTTCTCCGTCATAAATTACTTATCATCCTAGTTTTATCAACTTTTTTCAATATATTTGTTATCTTCGTTTCCCAATGCAACTTTTTTTTTATTTCTAATACATCTTTATTTCTATATCTCTTTTTGTTTTCAACACATCTTACATTTTATCCTTAAATTCCTGTGTCCAATTCTAAAACGATAACTAAATTGAGACAAAAGAAGTAGTATACACCATTTTGAAAAGTTCGGTGAATAAAATTAACATCACAAATTTGATATGTTTTGATAAGAGAAAAAACTAGCAACTTATTAGTATTAAACAATTATGGTATATTATAAGTTTAGCAATTAAATAAATAATTATCGCAGTTATAATCGCTAGTCTTAACATGACACCATCCAAACAGATCCTGATTTCAAAAGAACATGCCTCCGAACACCAAAACTTTTGCTCAACTGCCAAAATCAACGCGTCGAAAGCCGTCTTTAACGCGCAGGCGTGGCCGTGGATGAACGAGAATGAAGGTTTGGTCAACTCTTGGACGCCACCCAACAACTGCCATAGTGGTAGGAGTGCATCGGTGGGCCCAAAAGCGACTTCTCATCGGCCGCTTTTGACCGGCGTTCCCCACTTGCCTGATGGGTCCCACAGACACGTAAATCAAGCGCGTAGATTAGTGCCCACCCATTTCTTGAACCGCGCACAGGGATGCTGCCGGCCGCTGAACGGCTGATGCGACGACTTCAAACAAAAGAACAAGTCGTGCGGAATTTAAGGTTTTTTGCGATGATGAAGAACACGATGGTAAAAATTCAACGCGAAGCTATCAAGAAATTCCAGCTGCAAACCTTCGTTTGATTCTTTTTTACACAAGACAGTTCTTTAGGTTCTACCACCACTGGATCCAAAGAACAAATCAAATCGAAACAGACCGACTAATCTTCGTCTACTACAGTACGTAGTACTGCTACAACTAACTGATCAGCTAGATCAGGTGCGCGCGGCGGCGCCGGCGTCGTGGCGGTGGTCGCCCTCGTAGGTGACGACGAGCGTTGCGGAGTCGGCGGCGTCGCGCTCCACGTGCTTCCGAGCGGGGCACCCCTTCACGGTGCTGCACCGGTAGTACCCGCGCGGGAACGGCGACCCCTTGATGGGCTTCTGCCCGTACTTGCGCCACGCGTAGTCGTCCGAGGGGATGTCTGTCGGCGCCGTGGCGGCGGGGTTGGAGGCGGAGATGGGCGGGGCCGGCACGCGCACCGTCCGCGTCGCGTGCCTGCGCCTCTTCCTCGAACAGTGGCACGCGGAGTGCGCGGCTGGTGCTGCTGCTGTTGCCGCCGCGGCGGCGGCGGCGGCGGAGCAGGGGTGCTTGCGCTTCGGGAGCGGCGGCTTGCCTGATGATACAGCAAGGCTCTGGCCCTTCGACACGCTACCCTCGCCGCCGCCACCCGCCGTCACGGACGACAGGAACGAGGTCGACGTCGCGGACATGGCCGGCACCGCCGCCGGCTTCGTGAAGTCCAGCGTCAGGCTCTTGGGCGCCGCCGAGGCCGGCTGCGAGAAGACGACCGGTTCCGGCGCGGGACGAGGGGACGCGGGAGGCGATTCCGCGCCAACAGCAGCGGCGGCGGCCGGCGCGCGGCGGAAGCGGGCGTGGCCGGTGCGGTCGAGGAGGTTGATGACGCGGCGGAACCTGGACACGGCCTGGTCCGCGATCTCGCCGAGCGGCGCCGGGCGCCCGGCCCGCGGCGAGAGGGAGGACGCCAGCAGCTCCAGGCTGCGGAGCCCCGCGGCGGCCGCCTCCTGGAACGCGAGCTGCTCGCCGGCGGATGTGGGAGCGAAGGCGCGGCCCATCAGGTCCACGGCCATGGCTGGCGTCGGAGAAGAGAAGACCGAGTTGAACGCGTGCAGTACTGCAGTGTGGGGAAGGAAGGAGAGGACTTCTTGCTCTTGGCTGGTGGTTTGGGTTGGGAGAGGACTGACTGAGATGTGGGAATGGATGGGTGCGTTTTATAGGTGGAAATGGTAAGAGGGAGCAAGACGAGGGGGTGCAAAGTCAATGCCTTGGTTATCTTTTCCGTGTAGTGGTTTTTTTTCCTATTCTTCCTAATGTCGTCTTGTCATTCTTCTGAGTTCCACCTTAGAACTTCCTTGTTTTTCTTATTGACCTCTCTTCAAAAATATTTGGGATAATACTCAATCTGGTCCTTGAATTATGGTTAAAATCTCATGTTCATCTCTCAATTTTCAAAATATTCAATTTAATTATTAAATTTTAGTTAGATAATCAGTTTCATCCCTGATCTGTGTGCTACATACATGGCATGTCACATCACCGTTTGCTATGACACGTCAGCTTCAATTTTGGATTATGAATTTCAAATCAATTTCTCACAAAACATTACTTTATATTCTGATCCGTTTAAACCATCATATTCCTTAAAATTAATGCAAAATATTTTTGATATAGCATATATATGTTGAAAGTAAATAATTTAAACATATTTTATATTTTTGAGATTTTTATATACTTTTTCATATTTTAAGAAAATAGAATCTTAACGCAATTCAATATCTTGTAGAGGGACACTATGGTTCAACCGAATCCGAAAACAGATCTATAATTTGACAGAAAAATCGATTTGAATTTTTGAATTTAAAGTTCAAGCTGAGGTGGTATGCCACGCGTAGACATGGCATGCCAAAAAGGTAGCCACATCAGATAAGAATGAAATTGAGTCTGTAACTAAAATTCAGGAATTAAACTGAACATTTTGAATGTTGATAGATGAAACTTAGCTTTTGACCGTAACTCAGGGATGAGATTAGTTATTATCCCAAAATGTTTACTACTTTCAAAGGGCAACTATGGAGTACACCCCTTGGGGTTGGGGTTCAATCTGTATACGCTTTGGTGCTTTAAAACAAGCAAATCATATGAATATGAGATACGTGAGGGGTCCAAAGTAAAACCAGCTGGTAGTGGGCTCGTCGCCACGGCGCAGGGTGCACTTTGGGATCAACGAAACAACAATCTTTTATGGATGGATCACTTTTCCACGTTTGGTAGAGAGGAGACTTGGATTGGGGGTTAAGCTCTGGGTCAACTCTTGGAAAACGAACATGCATGCACGGCTTGTTGAAAATCGATTAACTGGTTTGATTAAGCACCAGAATCGAGAGTCATATGCATTTTCAAATACTGAAGACTCGAGAGTCATGCCTTTTTAAAAACTGGAGACTCAATAGTCGTAATCATTTTTAAATCGAAAGCTGGATCTTATTGTAATGTTCATTATTGCACTAAATAGAGTTCGTTCAAAAAAATATTATCGATAAATGGTTCTGGAGACAAGGTCGTATCGGTCCCAAGCACATGGCCTGGCGTAACAAAGAAAATCAGAGCTCGCTCTGCAGTAATACTACTATAAACCTTCGTTCATAAATACTTAACAATTTTATTTTTACTATTCATACTTTAACTAATACTACCTCCGTCTCACTATAAGTTATTTATACCTTTTCATGAATTTAAAAGTACAAATACTAGATTTTTAAATTTAATCGAATCTATATAAATCATTGGTCAAAGTTGTAGTCAAAATAAACTTTTGTTAGGACGAAGGGAGTAATAACTTTTAAAACATTTAGTTAATTAAATTATAAATAACATCATAAAATTTGTCATCAGATATACTTTGAGCATGTACATTTTTTATATCTATATTTTGAAATTTTATAGTAGAAAAGAACAGTCAAACAGTTAATAGAAAAAGTCAAAATTAATACATAATTGTAAACGGAGGTTTATACCAATTTATCGATCTTGAATACTTGAATATGAAAGAAAAACGGGAAGAGGGAACGTGGCGAGGTCGACGGAACGGGGCATGCATGTTCCTTAGCTTAAAAGTTACTACATTCATCCTAAAATATACTAAGTATTTTTAGGTTTCAACAAAGTTAAATTTCTTTAACTTTTAACCATTAATAATAGATAATTAATGTTGTTTTATCATATATAATATTATATTACTAGATCCATCGTGAAACAAACTTTTATAATATAGTATTAGTCTTTATATTAGAAGTATTTAATATTCTAATTATTATTTAGTTAAAAACAAAAGAATTTGACTTTGATCAAACTTATAAATACTTATATTTGAGAATAGAGGAAGCGTCTAGAAGAACTTTTACATTTAAGTTTCAGGTTATTTAACTTTGATCAAAACTTTTTATAGATTGGATTAACTTGAACAATATACGATATTTATTTTTAAATTCATCATAAAAAACTTTCATAATATACATTTTTTATGTTACTAAAATTTATTAAATTTATAAAATCAGTAGTCAAAGATTTGTTTGATGAAAGCTAGGTATGAAAGTTATTATCGGCTTGTCTTTGTTTTTATTTTCTCGGCAACCAAAGGAACGGAGCGTAGGGTCAACGCCTTGCCCTTGAGCTCTTTCGCGAGGAGCGAGTGGTCACGGACGCCATCGTGCGTTGAACGGTTCTATTGCGAAAATTTGGACACGGTCAAACGATCGTGTTCTGCTCCACGTCCACTCCTATTACGACGACGACTACGGCTCAGTGTAACCCTGCTGGTTTACATCTGTTCTCTTCTTTCGCCTGCTACCATCCAAATTCCAATACCAGGTTTCTCTTTCCCTTCAAATTCACAGAAACACAGCCGGCTTCTTAAAAAAAAATCTGTTTGGAAGACTTTCCTGTAGTGTGGTTCCCCACTATTACTCTCTTCGATTTTTAATTATAGATACCGTTTGATTTTTAATATCAACTTTGACTATTTGTATTATTTAAAAAATTTGCTATAATATGTAAAACCATTAGATGTGATTTAAATTTCACTAATAATAAATTGAATAATAAAAAAAATTACATATTTAAACAAAATTTTTAAATAAAATAAATAATTAAAGTTGATGATAAAAATCAACAGTGTTAATATTCTAAAATACTAGGGAATACTACAAGTACCATGAACTGGTCAATTTACTCGTTCTTCTGCTAATCTAGAGAAAGAGTTCACATGGGTACTTCCTCTATCCTACTCCCTCCGTCCTTTTTTATGAGAAGTTTTAGATCCGGGCATAGGAATTAAGAAAAGTGGAAAAAATAGAAAAAAAAAGATAGAGTGAAGATGTATTAAGAAGAGAAAAAATTGTCTGAAGAAATGACAACGACTTATAATTTGAGAAATTTTGAAGAGTACAGAGTGGCTTATAATTTGAGACGGAGGAAGTAGAATATAGTACATTTTACCAATAATTTATATAATATAAATTAATTGTATTATATATAATATTATGAAAATATTTTTATGAAGAATTTAAAAATATAAATACTAAGTTTTTAAAAGTTAACTAAATTTATAGAAATTATTGGTTAAAGGTATATGACACGAAACTCAAATGAACATTTATTCTGAGATGAGGGGTATATTTTAAGAAAAAATTCTAATTTTTTTCTTGTATATTTTGAATGAAAATTCATGTGGCGCGAGTACGCCACGCCATAGTTGTCCGCCTCTAGTTTACCCCGTTGACGATCGGCCCCTCGTTATGCGTTTGAACGAGCGCAGATGGAGATCCGATCCAGGATTAGCAAGGAGCAGGTCAATGGAACTCACCCGGTGCCAAAAGTGAGAGGCTAGTGCTAATTTCGCTTTCTGAATTGCGTCTGTTGTCCTCACTTTGCTGTCGTGGTCTCTGTGTCATTGGCCCTTTGCAACTAACGGTCCGTGCGTGCATCGACATTGCCGCTGCTACTCGTGGACCTATGCACCCGATGGGTCCCCTGGCTGAGCAGGTCAACGGAAGAGTTTGCTAGGAGTAGTACGGAGTTCTTTAATTATTTAATCCATTTTGAATTAATATTTTAAAAAAATTGCGCTGAACTAAATTTCTAAAATCTAGACCTTTTAGTCGTGCCAATTGTATTGACGCAAATCGTGAAGGAATTACGCCATGTGGACCAGTGCGACTCGAGCCACGTCAGCCGCTGAACCTCAGCTGGAGGCCGCTAAATCCCAGCTGAAGGCCACATGAGTCGCCAATCTGTTTGACGTGACTCTAGTGGATATGAGGCGGCCGCGAGCCCCGCGCGGCTCTTTCTCCTCCTTTCTTCTTCCCCGCGCTCGCATCCGACGCAGGTTTCTCTCTCCTCGCCGCGACTTGTGCTCAAAAATCCGGCCTCGGTCGTCCCCCTTCCCTAAAAGGAGCATTTAGTCCTTAAAGGTAGCTCTCCCATTTCATCCGAGTAGATTTGTTTTTCATGCATGTTTTATTAGGTTTTAGGGTAGGTAGGGTTTAGTGAAATATAGAGATTTTTAGTAATGTGGTTGTTTGAGGCACGTTATATCGATAAATTATCATATTGCACCGCGATATTAACGTGTATGATAGTGTGGGTGTGTTATTTTTCAATGTTTACTAATTTTTATTTATTTTTTGTTTTGTGATAGATAATTTTCGAAAACTAGAGTGGTATTTGTTGAATGGATCGTATAGTTCATTTGTTCCATCATTGCATTTTGAATGAAAATAGTGAAGTGGTTAAGAGGTGCGAAGAAGTGATTTTATTTAAAATACCACCTTTTTTGTGAAATTGAGGCAACGGTGAAGTCTATTGTTGGAGTGAATAGTAGTCTTATGTTTCGTGGTCGGTTTGATGCAGGAAGTGGCGGTAGAGCGTATTATATTTTGTTGAAATTAGCTTTGGAAGATGATTGAAACCTTTATAAGGGCTATTTGAAGGATGGTCAAGTGAAATGTGCTGAGGTTACAGTAGATATAGTTGAGAACGAAGAGGTTAGTTATATTCTATTAGCATGTGAAGATGTGTGTTTGAAGGAGGAGCCAATTGAGGTATTGATTGCAGCGGAACCTTGTTTGGAGCAGAAAGAGGAGAACCTATCAATATCACCGGTGTATGATTGGACGGTTGTTAACAATGATTTTAATGAGGATACTTTTGAGGTAGAGGAAAGAAAACTCTAAGAAGAAACATATTCGGAAGGGTTGAAGGAGTCATCGTCGGATAGTGAATGGGGTGATTTTCATGACAAGGAAGTAGGTTCCGAAGATGAGGATGTTAGTGATCTTGATGGAGCACAACCTGCTTCTCATGAGAACATAGGTGGTGATGTTGAAATAAATTAGAGGATAATATATAGTGAAGATGAGTTGCGTGCATTGCAAGATATAAATGTAAGGTTACCTAAGGAGCCAATGCATACCGACTATAGTAGGACGAAGGATGCTAGAACGGACAATGGCTCTAGCTTACGGGATGAACCTAGTGATAGTCAGAACTTTTTCATCAATAAGAGTATGACTTTTGAGACTCTGAAAGATTTCAAATATTTCTTCGAGGACTATGCAGTGCGGCACCATAGACCTTACTATGTGTGTAACTCGAACAAAAAAGAGAGATACACAATCAAGTGTCAGCATGCAACATGTCCTTGGAGCGTTTGGGCCCGTATTCAAAAGAAGCATGGTGGACGTTGAAAAGTGACCAATGTGAAGCATGGTGGAGCTTTATTTTTAAACTTGTCAAATTTTATTATCTTGCCCCACATAGATCTCCGTTATCTCGGACGGGGGTTTATTTTAATGCCGATGTAATCTCCACACTCGGCCACAGCTCAAAGGCTGGAGTCCAAAATATTTCGAAAAAGAAGAGGAGGAAGAAAAACAAAACTACTCAACGAGGAGCACAACTCAGGGGGTGTCCTTCCAAAAGGACATAGCATTGCGCATCGACTAAAACACAGCAGAGGTTATGCACCTGGACCTACGAGAAGCGTCATCGGGAACTACCGTCGTAGTCCCGACAAACACACAAGACCCGTCCACAAGCTTTAACTGGCGTCATCCGTCCTCTAGGATAGGGATCCCAAAAGCCTACGCAATCGGGTCTGGAGCTGTGAAGAGCCTACCACTGATCAGGTGGGGTATCTCGATCTCATGTGGGGAGTCAGAGCTCTACACCATACTAACAAAACACCGGCAACCCACGGGTAAACACCCAGTCTCGGCAAGCTTCAAGATCAAGCCAACTGCCCATACAGGGTAACGTGGTGTGCATGGTTGTCAACTGAGCATACAAAGCTCGAAGGACTCGGTCCTTAATTGTCGGGGCAGGCACCATCTCCAACCTCAACGCCAACAACAAGTCTCACGGAAAGATCCCAACCCGGATCTTTCCGTTGTACCCGCAACAGGTATGCCCACAGGGATTTCCCAAAAGTCCCCCAGCTCCTCATACTCTAACCTGCCCTCGCTAAATAGTTATGTATAGTTATTTGCAATACTCACACATTTGAAGCACAGTTCAAAAGCATTTAACACAAATTCCATTTTATAGTGATAGGTGTGAGATAAAAATTAAATGCGACTAAGCATGGCTAAGCATAAAAGTAAAATAAATGTTTTAAAGCGATCCTAGGGTTGATATTTGTGGAACAGTAAATAGGCACGGATTAGGAATGTTGCTAGCACATTTTAAAATAGTTGGCATGCAAATTAGGGTTAAAAACAAAACATGCAGTTTAAAATACTGGGTATAAAGTGATCAAAGAACGCGGCTTGCCTGGCAAATCGGGATCGTAGTCAGCATCCGGATCATCGAACTGAGCTGGCTCGCGGAACTCCTCCTCGGGAACACCGGCTAAACACAAAACGAACAGGGAATTAGACACTAATTAGGCAACAATTAAAACCGGAAATTAAATCTAAATTGAAACTACTCGGCTAAACGTGCGCAAAACGTTCCCGGAACAATCCTACGTGACAATCGCGACGACAAAAATTAACGGAACAATTTTGAGAATACTTGGAGATCAATCGGAGTTCTCGAAAATTGTAGACAATCGAGACCACAAGGTTTTAGATTAATTGTAGAATAATTAATCACAGATTAAATTAGCAATTAATCTAACAATTAATCAGAAAGGAAAATGAATTTTAAGAGAAGGAAAATTATTCTCACCAGCGCTGGAAATTGAAGACGAAATCAAGCCGAAAATCAGATCGAATACCCGTACTGAAGTGGATCAAACCAGCGCGGAAAACGGAGATGGATCAGCGCGGCGCTGCACTAGTGGACCGGGTCAGGCAACTTCGGCGCGGGAATCGACGGCTGCAGTGCGGGGCAGAAAACGGCGTCAGAGAAGCAGCGCGGGGGTCGAGGCACAGGCGACGTGAGACCTGCGCTTGGACCAGTGGATCAGGCAACGCTGCAACGCGGCTGGCGGAAACGGCGACGCGGGACCTGCGCGTGACAGCGACAGCAGCGCGACGCGGCTCAGAGACGGCTGCTGGCTTCCACGCGGGTGAGGACCGAGGCACTGGGTCGCGCAACCGGCTGCAGACGACGCGGCGCGAAACACGACACGGGGAGATCGAAGAACAGGCGCGCGGCTCTTCGCTGAGGCTCGGATGACGCAGGCTTCGAGGTCGCGCGACAGGGCTTGGAGTCCAGCAGCGCGCAGAACGAAGAGAGGAGCAGGCGCGGTGCGAGGATTGAGATGGAGCAGGAGGGAAGCGGTTAGGGATTTCTCTAGACAAATGAAGAGGGGAAAGGGGATTAGGATGAGAGGGGGTTTATATAGGAAGGGATTAGAATGAGGGGGGTTAGGAATTAATCTGGGATTTTAATTGAGAAACGTGAAACAATTAAGAAGGCTGAAGAAATTAATTAGGGAATATATTTAGAGATCTGAAAAATTAATTAAGAGATTCCGAAAAATAATTTTAGCTCCAACGTAAAGTACGCGGACTAAATTATTTCGGCACCGGAACAATTTAGATAAAATGAGTTCGAATTGAACGGAAAGAAATTCGGAACGAATGATCTTTGAACGAAACGAAAATTGGGACAAAAAATTTAATTAGAACAGAATTTGGAAAATCGCCACTTTATTTAATTCGAAATTTTGGGATGTTACAGACTCCTCTCCTTACAGGATCTCATCCTCGAGATCAACGAGCGGACTCAAACAGATATGGAAACTTCTTCCTTAGATCATCTTCCTTCTCCCAGATAGCCTCTCACTCAGTGTGATTGCTTCACTGAACCTTGAGAAACTTGATTTTGGATCTTAGTGTTTCCTTGAACGCCTCATCAAGAATCTTCACCAGGTACTCCAGGTACTCGAGCGTGTTCTGAATATCCAAAGCATCAGGGACAACTCACTCCTCCGACACTCGAAGACACTTCTTGAAGTGAGAGATGTGGAACACCGGATGCACACCCGCAAGTTCGGATGGCAAGTCCAACCTGTAAGCAAGATCACCGATCTTCCTGAGAATCCGGAAAAGACCAACAAACCTCGAAGCCAACTTCTCTCGGACATGGAAGCGATGCGTGCCACGAAGAGGTGACACCTTGAGATACACCCAATTATCAACCTCAAAAGAAAGGGGCCTCCTCCTCTTATCCGCATAACTCTTCTGACGGCTCTGAGCAACCCGGAGATGCTTTTTGATCTTCTCAACCTTCTCCTCAGCAGCTCTTATAGAATCAGGACCAAAGAAAAACCTCTCACCAACCTCTGACCACATGAGCGGGGTACGGCATCTCCTACCATACAACGCCTCAAAATGTGACATACCCAAACTGGCATGAAAACTGTTGTTGTAAGAGAACTCTGCAAAAGAGAGACTGTCCTCCCAGCTCTGCCCATAGGTGATCACACAAGCTCTCAACATATCCTCCAGAATCTGGTTCACACGCTCTGTCTGACTATCTGTTTGAGGGTGATAAGCTGAACCGTACACCAGGTGTGTACCCATAGCCTCATGCAAGCTCCTCTAGAATCTCGCGGTAAACTGAGGCCCGCGATCATACAGAATGCTCCTTGGTGCACCATACAACCTCACAATGTGATCGATGTACAACTTGGCCAACTGATCAACTGAGTACCTCTCATTTATAGGGACAAAATGAGCGGTCTTAGTCAATCGATCCACCACCACCAAGATAGCATTATGATGGCGAGACGTCAACGGCAAACCTGTGATGAAGTCCATATTGATGTCATTCCATTTCCAGGAAGGGATCGACAGCAGCTTCAGCAATCCAGCCGGCCTCTGGTGCTCAGCCTTAACTCGCCGACAAACATCACACAAGGCAACATACTCAGCAATGTCTGCCTTCATACCAACCCACCAGAAACGAGTCCTTAGATCCTCGAACATCTTGGTGCAACCTGGGTGGATAGAAAACCTCGAATCATGAGCCTCTCTCAGAATAGCATCCCGCAACTCTGGCACTCTCGGAACACAGATACGGTCCTCAAACCACAAAGCACCTTGCTGATCCACACGAAAACCCGGTGCAACGGTTGCAACCTGAGCTCGCACAAGAAACCCTGAGGAACAATCTCAACTCTCAAACTGGTCAGATCTACAAGAATCTCTGACTGCCCAGACATCAAAGAAGAACAATAGGCCTTACGACTCAAAGCATCGGCTACCACATTGGCTTTACTCGGGTGATAGTTAATGCTAAGATCGTAATCCTTAATCAACTCAAGCCACCTCCTCTGCCTCATGTTCAGCTCTGCCTGGGTAAAGATATACTTGAGACTCTTGTGGTCGGTGAAGATCTCACATCTATTGCCGATCAGATAATGCCTCCAAATCTTCAAAGCATGGACAACAGCTGCCAACTCAAGATCATGCGTCGGATAGTTCAGCTCATGCTTCTTCAACTGCCTCGAAGCATAGCACACATCCTTCTTGTTCTGCATCAGCACACAACCCAATCCCTGACGAGAAGCATCACAGAAAACCTGGAAGTCCTGATGAATATTCGGCAAGGTCAAAACAGGCGCAGATGTCAGCCTCATCTTCAGCTCCTGAAAACTCCTCTCACAAGCATCTGACCAAACAAACGGCACACCCAACTGTGTCAACTCGGTCATAGGCTTAGCAATCCTAGAGAAGTTCTCAATGAATCGGTGCTAGTAGCCTGCCAATCCAACAAAACTCCTCACCTCAGAGACTGACCTCAGAGACTCCCACTCCACAACAGCCTTAACCTTCTCAGGATCAACGGCAACTCCCTCAGCTGTAACAACATGACCGAGAAAAGCAACCTTCTCAAGCCAAAACTTGTACTTGCTAAACTTGGTATACAACTGATGAGATTTCAACCTCCCAAGCACAACTCTCAGATACTGCTCATGCTCTTCCGCTGACTTAGAGTAGACAAGGATATCATCAATGAAAACCACCACGAACTTATCCAACTCAGCCACGAACACCTTGTTCATCATGTTCATAAAGTAGGCAGGGGCATTAGTGAGTCCAAAAGAAACGACCAGGAACTCATAAGACCCATACCTCGTCACGAACGAAGTCTTCAAAATGTCAGAAGGTCGAATCTTCATCTGGTGATACCCCGATCTCAAATCAATCGAGGAAAAGAACTTTTGCACCCTTCAACTGATCAAACAGATCATCAATCCTCGGCAAAGGGTACTTGTTCTTTATTGTCACCTCATTCAAAGAATGATAGTCAACGCACATGCGCATTGACCCATCCTTCTTCTTCACGAACAGCACTGGGGCTCCCTACGGCGAAGTACTCAGCCGAATGAACCCCTTACTCAAGAGCTCATCAATGTGCTCCTTAAGCAAAGCAAGCTCATCGAAAAACATCCGGTACAACCGCTTGGCAATCGGCGCGGTACCAGGAAGAAGATTGATCATGAACTCAACATCTCGATCTGGAGGATGCCCCGGCAGCTCATCGAGAAATACCTCTGGAAACTCACGAACAACAGGAATCTGCTCCAAAGATAACTCCTGCAAGCTGCAAACTAAAGGTGGAAATCTGAACGCTCTAGGAGCACACACCACTCAGACACCGTGGTGGTTAACCAAAGACACAACCCTCTCAGCACAAGTGATGACTCCCTTGTGCCTCGCTAGCCAATCCATCCCCAAGATGACATCAATGTCACGCGAGGGAAGGACGATGAGATAGGCTAGAAAGACCACACCCTCTATCAAGAGCCGAACACCTCTACACTCAACACGACTCTTGTAGACTCCCAGAGGTGAAGTGGTAAGTGTAGGTATAGCTAACAGTGAGGTAGGAAGACTGTGTGTGGATCCAAACGTCGACGACACAAACGAATAAGTAGCCCTCGAGTCGAACAAAACCGTCGCTAGGTGGGATTGAACCAAGAACTCATCAACGACGACGTCAGGTGCCTCCTGAGCCTCCTCCACTGAGATGTGGTTCAAACGGCTGCGCGTGACGCTCGGTTGAGCAGCGCCACGGCCCGCAAAACGCACTCCTCGTCCTCCTGACTGGTGCGGTGGCCTAGCGGGAGTGGCAAACTGAACACCACCTCCCCCAGGTCCCTGCTGCTGGCGCCTCGGACACTGAAACGCCTTGTGACCCTCCTGGCCACACTCGAAGCAACGAACAAAGGGCTGACCCCCTGTCGGACGGAAAGAGGACTGCTGCTGCTAAAAGGCACCTCTCTGGCTCTGAGAACTCTGCTGCTGGACTGAAGCTGGAGCAGGAGCAGTGGATCGGGCGAAGGTGGGCTGTCCCGATCCCTGCCGGAAGGAACCACTGAAACGCTGACGCTGCGAAGCCTCACGACTGGGTCCCTGACCAAGAGCTCTCCTCTTAGCATCCTTGGACCGGTCGAGCTTCTGAAGTGACGCCTCCAAAGCTAGGCATTTGTCAATCAGCTCACGAAGACTCCTCTGAAGACCTTCGTCCAGGTACGGAAGCATCTCAAGACGTAGGCCCTTCCGAAACCAGTACATCTTACGACGCTCAGTCGAGACCTCCTCAGGTGCAAAACGGCTCAGCTGAGTGAAGCGGTTGGCGTACTCGGTGATAGACATACCTCCCTGACGAAGAGTACGGAACTCCTCCGCCTTCGCTTCTATGGCTCCCTCTGAGATGTGGAAAGCACGGAAAGCGGTGACGAAGTCGTCCCAGGTGAACTGCTCAGGCTCATCAAGTGTGGCGTACAGAGTGTCCCACCAAGCACCAGCTGCACCTGTCAACTGGTGAGCTGCCAGACGAACTGCCTCCTGGTCGTCACACTGAATCAGGTCTAGCTTCTTCTCGATATCCTGAGCCAGTCGTCAGCATCCAGAGGATCGACTGCACGGTTAAAAGTGGGAGGGCGCATGGTCAGAAACATCGCCATGCGAGAACCGGCTGACTGTTGGCACGGTGCTGCGTCAGAAGCAGGAGCACGACCACGAGGCTGCTGCTGTGACTGCTCGACAATACGCTTAAGCAGAAGCGTTTGTCAGGCCATCACCTCCGCCAGGTTCAGAGCAGCTGGAAGCTCCTCACCAGGCGCGGCAACACCAGCAGGCTCGAACTCAGGGTCCATAGCAACTCCTCTACCACGACCTCCAGCCTGAGGAGCAGGGGCGCTAGCACGGCCACGTCCTCGACCAACGCCAGGCGCGTCAGCCGCAGGTGGCACTGGTACACGGCCTCCAGCGCCGCGACCACGACCTCTGGGGACGGCACCACGACCACGCCCAGCGGGTGGTGGTACCTCAGGGTCCTCCAGAGCGGCCTCCTCAAAACGAGCGTGAAGGCGTCCAGACCTCCTCAGAGCCATCTGTTGCAGGAAAACAATTCTGATTAGAAAAATAGCATTAGCAGAAACAGAATTACTGAACGAGATAGAAAGCGAGCAGATCAGAACGAAGATAACTAAACAAGCACTATTCTAAGCAAACAAGACTCCCACCAAGCAATCGACGAGATTTAAGAAAACAACTTTCACGATGAAGGTTTGTTAGCAGATTAGGAAATCTAGAAATAATCCTTAATTACGTCCAGTTCTACGGTTTCCCTCCTACGGTCAAGTATGGCTCTGATACCACCTGTAACGACCGAGATTTTTCTTACCTTTCGATAAGTCCCGATCTTTCGTGACTATGCCAATCCCAGGAGTTTGGCAAGCACGGCATCACAAGCGATCAATCAAGAAACCATAACAGAAATATTAAACAGGAAACAAGAATAGAAAATAGCAGGTGAAAGTGAAATTATTAGAATAAAATCCTCCAAAGGGTCCATTGGCACGCAGACCGAAAATATCTCAGAGCAGATATATCACTATCGAGAATCCATCAAGAGCGACAGCGGAAGCATCAACGTGGCAGCAGTAGTGAACCTCCTCCACACAGGCTAGCTTGAGCGCAGGAGCGGACGTCACGGGCCGTCAGAGACGTAGTCGAAGTCGAAGCTGAGAGTATCCTCTGAAAACATCAAATTAGAAAGCCGTGAGTACGAATACTCAGCAAACCGCGTACTACCTAACAACAATGTATGCATGCAAAATAGTTTCAAGGGTAAAGACATGGCTCAATTTCTAAATGCAAGTTTAAAACATTATATTTTATTTTAAAGATGTAAGAAAGCTTTATTTTTAAACTTGTCAAATTTTATTATCTTGCCCCGTAGAGATATCTGTTATCCCAGACGGGGGTTCATTTTAATGCCGATGTAATCTCCACACTCGGCCACAGCTCAAAGGCCGAAGTCCAAAACATTTTGAAAAAAGAGAGGAGGAGGAAAAGCAAAACTACTCAACGAGGAGCACAACTCAGGGGGGTGTCCTTCCAAAAGGACGTGGCAATGCGCATCGACTAAAACTCTGCAGAGGTTATCCACCTGGACCCATGAGAAGCGTCATTGAGAACTATCGTCGTAGTCCCGACGAACACACAAGACCCATCCACAAGCTTTAACTGGCGTCATCCGTCCTCTGGGATAGGGATCCCAAAAGCCTACGCAATCGGGTCCTGGAGCTGTGAAGAGCCTACCACTGATCAGGTGGGGTATCTCGATCTCATGTGGGGAGTCAGAGCTCTACTCCACATTAACACAACACCGGCAACCCACAGGTAAACAACCAGTCTCGACAAGCTTCAAGATCAAGCCAACTGCCCATATAGGGTAACGTGGTGTGCATAGTTGTGAACTGAGCGTACAAAGCTCGAAGGACTCAGTCCTTAATTGCCGGGGCAGGCACCATCTCCAACTTCAACGCCAACAACAAGTCTCACGGAAAGATCCCAGCCCGAATCTTCCCGTTGTACCCGCAACAGGTACGCCCACAGAGACTTCCCAAAAGTCCCCCAGCTCCTCATACTCCAACCTGCCCCCGCTAAATAGTTATGTATAGTTATTTGCAATACTCACACATTTGAAGCACAGTTCAAAAGCATTTAACACAAATTTCATTTTATAGTGATAGGTGTGAGATAAAAATTAAATGCGACTAAGCATGGCCAAGCATAAAAGTAAAACAAATGTTCTAAAGCGATCCTAGGGTTGATATTTGTGGAACAGTAAATAGGCACGGCTTAGAAATATTGCTAGCACATTTTAAAATAGTTGGCATGCAAATTAGGGTTGCAAACAAAACATGCAGTTTAAAATACTGGGTACAAAGTGATCAAGGAACGCGGCTTGCCTGGCAAATCGGGATCGTTGTCGAGATCCGGATCGTCGAACTGAGCTGGCTCGCGGAACTCCTCTTCAGGAACACCGGCTAAACACAAAACGATCAGGGAATTAGACACTAATTACACGACAATTAAAACCGGAAATTAAATCTAAATTGAAACTACTCAGCTAAACATGCGCAAAACGTTCCCGGAACAATCCTACACGACAATCGCGACGAGACAAATTAACGGAACAATTTTGGGAATAATCGAAGATCAAACGGAGTTCTCGAAAATTGTAGACAATTGAGACCACAAGGATTTAGATTAATTGCAGAATAATTAATCGCAAATTAAATTAGCAATTAATCTAACAATTAATCAAAAAAGAAAATGAATTTAAGAGAAGAAAAATTATTCTCACCAGCACTGGAAATTGAAGACGAAATCGCGCCGAAAATCAGATCGGAGACTTGTACTGGAGTGGATCAAACCAGCGCGAAAAACGGAGATGGATCAGCGCGGCGCTGCACTAGTGGACCGGGTCGGGCAACTTCGGCGCGGGAATCGACGGCTGCAGCGCGGGGCAGAAAACGGCGTCGGAGAAGCAGCGTGGGGGTCGAGGCACAGGCGACGCAGGACCTGCGCCGGGACCAGTGGATCAGGCAACGCTGCAACACGGCTGGCGGAAACGGCGACGCGGGGCCTGCGCGTGACAGCGACAGCAGCGCGACGCGGCTTGAAGACGGCTGCTGGCTTCCACGCGGGCGAGGACCGAGGCATCGGGTCGCGCGACCGGCTGTAGACGACGCGGCGCTGAACACGACGCGGGGAGATCGAGGAACAGGCGCGCGGCTCTTCGCTGAGGCTCGGACGACGCGGGCGTCGAGGTCGCGAGACGGGGCTTGGACTCCAGCGGCACGCAGAACGAAGAGAGGAGCAGGCGCGGCGCGAGGATTGAGATGGAGCAGAAGGGAAGCGGTTAGAGATTTCTCTGGACAAATGAAGATGGAAAGGGGATTAGGATGAGAGGGGGTTTATATAGGCGGGGATTAGAATGAGGGGGTTTGGAAATTAATCTAGGATTTTAATTGAAAAACGTGAAACAATTAAGAAGGCTGAAGAAATTAATTAGGGAATATATTTAGAGATCTGAAAAATTAATTAGGAGATTCCAGAAAATAATTTTAGCTCCAACGTAAAGTGCGCGGACTAAATTATTTCGGCACCAGAACAATTTAGATAAAATGATTTCAAATTGAACGGAAAGAAATTCGGAGCGAATGATTTTTGAACGGAACGAAAATTAGGACAGAAAATTTAATTAGAACAGAATTTGGGAAATTGCCACTTTATTTAATTCGAAATTTCGGGATGTTACAAATATGAAACAATCTCACACATGCGGTACAACCTATATTAAGCAAGTGCATTCACAATGCACGACGAGGTACTTTGGACTTCGCATTGCTTCAATGTTATGGGCTGACTACAACATCACTGTTGCTTCACTTATTGAGGATATACATGGTTTCACCGGTTACTATGTGAAGTATGGCAAGGCATGGAGGGCGAAACATTTCGCCATGACTGAACTTTGAGGAGATTAGAAAGAGTCTTATAATACTCTTCCTAGAATTCTGAGTGCAATTGCTCATTACAATCCTGGAACAAAATATTTCATAGATACCCAAAAAATGCTAGGTACCGATGGTGAGGGAATGATGAAACCTATGCTCCGCTGTGTGTTTTGGTGCTTTCCTCAGTGTGCAGAGGCTTTCAATAATTGTCGGCCAGTAATTAGTGTGGATGCCACTTTTTTGACGGTAAATATATGGGGACATTAATGGTAGCAGTTGGCATTGATGCCGAAGAGCAACTGCTTCCTCTAGCATTTGCCATCACAGAGAGTGAGAACCACTCGAGTTGGTCATGGTTTGTTACACACACAAGACGCCATGTGATAAGGTCAAATAGGCAGATATGCATGATTTTATATAGGCATAAAGGTCTGCTTAATGCTGCTTTAGAGGAACTCCATGGATACCCTTCACTGGTTCATAAGTGGTGCTTGCGGCACTTTGCTGGGAACATCTGGAAAAGATAAAAAAAGCAAGTAGGTTATCAAATCTCTTAAGAGAGTTTGCAAGGCTATGGAGGAGAGACAATTTAACAAACGGTTAGAAGAGTCCTGTAATATTTTAAATGACAGTGCAAAAGCATGGTTAGATCAAAAAAATACCATAAAAGCATAAATGGGCTCCCGCTTATGATGATGGAGGATTTAGATATGGCTTAATGACAACGAACGTGTCAGAAATGTTCAACAATGTTCTAAAAGGGATCCGCGGATTGTCAGTTTTCGCTATTATAGAATTGACTTTTCAGAAGTGCAATTTCTATTTTGTGAACCGGTGGTTGAAGGCACGACGAGGCATTGAAGCTGGAGATAAATGGGGAGCCCCCACACTTAAACACTTGAATACTCAGGGGCTTATCTCAACTAACCAACAAGCTCGTCTGTTCAACCCAAGAACAATTCATGTACGAAGTTAGGTCTGTTTGTCACACAAACATTGGCGGTGAAAGATCCGGAGGTCGTGTATTTAGAGTGGAGATAGGGAACAATGTTACATGCACATGTAGGACACCTCAATTGTTGCATGTCCCATGCTCACATGTCATCATAGCATGTCGAGTTAGACGTGTGGACAGTGAATGTACTACATATTTGAGTCCATTCTACTCGAAGCAAGCACGCCTCAAAACATGGGAATCCACCTTTGAACTATGTCTTGATAAGACTAGATGGCCAGAGTACACTGGTCTTGACTACATTCTAGATGCTTCCTTATGTAAGAACAAAAAGGGTAGGCAAAAGAAAAAATGACTACGAAATGAAATGGATTATATGGAAAAAGGGTATGGCCTTGATGCTTACGGTTGCGGTGATTTTAACAAGGACCCTGTACACCAACATTGTTCTATATGTCACGTAACTCCTCGTACAAATGCTTAATCCATTGTTCAAGAAACTTGATGTATGCTTCGGTCGCAGGAACAGGTGCTGGGTCAATCCAGGAAGTCCAGCCACAATTTTCTTCATCGTAGTACCACTAAATAATGAAATAAATATTACGAACTACCCGTAACATAAACAATGACAAAGAAAGAAAATAGGTAACGTCATACTAACCTCTCCCTTAGGGCAACAAAAGAAGCGATGACCAGATCCGTCACCTTTCACCTTCATTTGTACAACGCATTTCAACCCATGTGTGCACTTAGGCCACTCTTCCTTACGACGAGATCTGTCTCCATGTTTGAATTAGAAACTCGGAAATATGTTGTTCATACCAAGATGGACTAGAACTCTCATCGTATCTCACAGGTGGTGGCCTAACAGGGGCTCTCCTACCATGACCTCTACTCCCCATGGTTGGTTATTGTTGAATCTGGGTGGAGTATAGAATGCGAGGATAGGAGGTGAGTTTTATAGCCGTCATGGTCTGTAGTTGAAACTGCATTGATTCAGTAAGGACGTGTAGTCACGTCAAATAAAGTGACGCAGAAATCTTCACTGTTTACACAGCGAATCTACACTATTTACGCATGCGTGCATTTGTACGTTACCTTTTCATGCACGTCTACTAGTTTACAATATTCATAAACGATAAAGAAAAATACATGGGAATACATAGCATACATAGATTGCGGAATACATAAGTTACTAGAACATCGGAATATAGAGCATACATAGACTGCAGAATACATGATACCATTGATAAACTGCGTTCCCTGCTAATCTGCGCCAGAAAAATGTCTTCTTATACGGGCACAACGACGTCTAACTAGTTCATCTTGTCGTATCTTGAGTTCTATCTCTCTTTCAGGTAGTTGTTGTTGGGTATCAAGCAACGCGCGTTGCATCGTCTCATACTCTTGCATATGCGTATAGTACTCATCATCACTTTCTATTTGTGTGATACATGCAAGATTGTTTGGCGCAGAACTATTGTCTAACCATTCTTCAAAGTCACATGGCTCGTATATACTAAATACAAACAATTTATGTTTAGTAACATAACAAATTATAATCATATGAATGCATAAACGTAAGTAGTTGAATGAAGTACTATCGTTACCCAATTCCGAACAATAGAAATACCTATGACCATAGTATATGAAAAGTTTAGCTTGCTCTCCACATTCACAGAATGGCCGATCTTCCCATGGTGAGATTTCTAGCCTCAGATTTGCGTTGAAAGCCATTGTGATCTGTGATATGAGAATCGTTCAATCCAACTCCGTTTTATAGGCACAAAAGCAAAGGTGCATGGACCAAGTCAATGCCTGCGAGATTCTGCACCTCGCATGGGATGCTCCAACTTTAGCAAAAGACCATTATTGATGCTCTGTGACACTGATGTGTCTGTTACAAGTGACATTAATTACTTTCGCATTAGATTTCTGAGCTACCGCAGAGATCAGTGTGACAGGTCACATTGATAGGTACGACATGTCACATGAACATAGGTACGTGATTACAAGCTTAACATAGTATATGTTACATGGTAATAGCACCACATAAAATTAGTAACATTGTTCATACGTTACTAGTACTACATTATCAGAACAAGACATAAAAAGAACCACAATAATAAGTACTACATGTCCATCACGCCAACAACAGCAATAATAATAAGTTCATACATCATTGTTAACATTAATTAAAACAAAACAAGGATAATTAGTCATCTTCATCATCATGTGGGTTCATGATACTTGCCTTTGTCAAGGCGGACCACCATTTCTTTTATCACATCCGCATCAAATTGCAACTTCTTGTTTCTCTCCTCTTCTTCCTGTCTCCTCTTTTCTTGCTCTCTTGCCTCTTCTTCTTCCTCTAGCTTTCTCTTCTTTTTGCTCTCCTCTAACGTACCAAAATATGATTCTCAAGAATGTGGGTCCTTCAGTCTTGCCTCATATTAAGCTTTTTCTTTAGCCCTTTGAGTTTCTAACTCCTTCTGATGACACTCCTCTAGGTACACTGGCTCAGCTAGCTTCTCCATCATTTTTTTACACCATGACATACACTCTAAAGCCCTAGCAAATGTTGTATGCCATGGCAGGGACAAATGATTCCATGCCTCCTTAGCAGGATACTTCTCTCGATTCTCGCTCCAATACTTCAATGCAATCTCATAGGCATCATGCTTATCCTTCCTTTTATCAAGTCCAAACTCTCTTTGTATTGTTTCAATGATCCATCCTGGGGGACACGTCAAATGTTCATACCTGATCTCTTTTCTTCTGCTTCTCAAAACCTCCTCCCTTTGTTTAGGATTATACAATTTGAGCTGCGAGTAAAATTCGTCCTCATCCCTCCATTCCTCCCAATTGCACCTCTTAGTATGCTGCATAATAAAGTACAAGTTGTATTTCACATCCTACTGAAGTGAAAATGAGCATGAAGAATGCAAACAAATATCACAAAATCAGTATATTACCCATGCATCATCATCACCTACTGTGTTGCCACAGTACCATCCATATGCTAGCTCCGACGGAACCACTCCTTCTCTTGCATGCACACCGCATTGACTCAAAACCTCAGGCATCTCACTGCATAGCAAGTGTAAATTGTTACTCAAATCCGGCCAATCTTCAGGTTCTGGATAGTGAGATTTTAGACCATATATCCACTCTTGGAAGTCACACATTCACCCACAATCCTGCATGATGACATGGTACTTGTTAATATTAATCAAAGTCACGAATTATCACAAACATTACTTTGCATCTAACTTTACTAACCATGAACTTCTTAAAACAATGAAAAAATGGAGCGTATGTTAAACTAGCAGGCGGCCTTTGCTCGGCTCGATGACCACAATTGCACAATGGCAGATTGCGGATACGTCTTCTTGATGCTTCCACCTTCTCCTCATCCGTCATAGGAGGAGGATTTGGTGGCGGAGGTAATCATCGCTCGAAAGCTTCGTACCAGACCGTCTCGTATGGGTCATGTGGAAATAGTAGAATTCTCTCATCAACCATCTTTGTACCATCAATCTATTGGAAGAATTTGCAACTACTCCAATGACCCTGTAAAATCATTGTTAATCATATGTATTTCTTCATTCTTTAATGTAATCCTTCTTTAATGAATACAATAATCTTACATAGCCTTTGTTAGGGCACATATAATATGCACATGCTGCCGTTGTTGGATGTTTGGACTGAATCACCTAGGCAACGGAATTACATTCACACCTCAGAACAGAAAGCGGTGGAGGCATTTCACCATCCGCCGACATTGAGGAACCGTAATATTTCTTCGGCTCCTTTGGATATGAATAACCCCACTTACCCTAAACAAATGATTTAAAATGACACATCTTAATACAAATAATACCCAAAACAAGTTCAACCTGTGACAAAAATTACGTATATTCTACTAAACCCTAACTACTCGAAACCCAAACAAAACATTCGTGAAAAACAAATCTACATGGAGGAAATAAAAGAGGTACCTTCAGTCGACTCTTTCTCGAAGTTTGAGGAAGGGGGAGGCTCGATTTAGGCCGTATTTTGGAGGTGAAGTCGCAGAGACGGAGATAGAAAGAGAGCCCGTGCGTGCGTGAGGAAGAAGAAAGTAAGGAGAAAGAAACCGTAAGGGGCTAGCGCCCGTTTCATATCCACTGGAGTCACGTCAAACAAATTGGTGTGACTCCTGTCACGGCGATTGGCCTGGCGCGAATCGCGTGGCCTCCAGATAGGATTCTTCGGCTGACGTGGCTCCAGTCGTGTCGGTCCACATGGCGCGATTCTTTCATAAGTCGCGCTACCACGATTGCTATGACTAAAACGGTCTAGATTTAGAAATTTAGTTTGGCGCGGTTTTTTTAAAATATTAATTAAAAAGAATTAAATAATAAAAAACTCAGCAGTGCAACGCCTCCCTCCGACTGCTCCCGGGTACTAGCTGCGACTCCGCTGCGGATCTAGGGCCAGCCGGGTTGGATTTCTCAATTCTCTGCCAAATAATCCAAAGACCACACAGCTCCACAATTAACGTGGTGCACTAGATTGTAAAATCCTGGCTAAAATTCAACAAGATATTCCTCCTTCGGTCCATTGTAATATTGCAACGTATATTTATGAGTCTTTTACCATCGATTTCAATAGATCTGCCAGATGTCGAAATCATTGATTTAACCGCATGTCCTCCCAACGAGTGAAATATTTCAAAACGGTGATATGGATATAATTGACTTGACAGATTCTGTAGTGGAAAAATTTCAAGTATGTTATATTTACTTCTCCGAGCTTTTGAAACAGTGAGAGTAAAACTTACCATTTTTAAACCAATTGCGAGGTGGTGGGTCAGACTGGTAAAAGACTCCTCTCCCAAAAATATATCATCTCTGTTATGCTATATGTCTCTTTTTTTATGGTTGCACAGGTGTGTGCTTTTTATGCAACAAACAAAACTAGATATCACTTGTATAAATAAGCATTTCTGGATTCATTTAAAGTGAATTTTTTTTATTTTTAACTAATAATATCTCACAAATTTAAACAATTTATAATATAAAGTTACATATTCATAACATATTCATAATGAATCTCGTGACATAATCTATATATGAAAATATCATGAATATTTCTCAATTATTAACAGTCAAAGATAAAGAAGTTTGACTTTCATCAGATCTAGAAATGCTTAATTTTTGTGATTCAAGAAGAACTTTTTAAAAAACATAAGTTGTTACTTTTGTAAAACATAAATTCTTATATAAAAT
>BCLF01000214.1:0-37880 GCA_001602275.1 Zoysia japonica
AGCCGCTCGGGCAGAGCGCCGGCCATGCGCTGCCGCGTGCGTTGGGCCACGCGTCGCGTCGGTTCCGTCGTTTTTTTTTATTTTTATCTGTGGATTTCTTTTTCTTTTCTTTCTTCTTTTTCGCGGTTCTTTCGCGGAGCCTGAAGGCTACCGCCACAGTGTAGCCGACGGCGACAATTTTTCTTTCGGATCTTTGCTCGCGGGTAGGGTTCCGGCGAGTTTTTTTATACTCGTCGGGATCCACTCCTAGATCTGGCTCTGATGCCAATGTTGTAATCTTTTCTCTGGGTCTAGGAGTGTAGATTCGAGAGTTTCTGTGTCGGTAATAGATCTGTGGTTCGGAGGTGGTCAATACCTTCGGATCCGGTCGCCGGAGTCGAGGAAGACGATCCGGCCATCTGGCCTTTGTCGGTGCAGTCCTCTGCGCTTGGGCAGCGTCGGTCGATGGAGAGGGCAATGGCGTTGGAGTCACGGCGACGTCGTCGATCTCCCGGTGACGGCGGTCGTCGTGGCGGTGGGGTTTAGAGATGTCGGTGGGGTGCGGCGGTACGGACGAACTTAGGTCATGAGTTCCGGTCGGCCCCCATCTCTATTTATTGTGGCGCTGGCGATAGGGGCCCACCAGCCATAATGGGCTGGGCGCCCCCGATCAGGGCGCGATTAGGTCAAAGACCTATTAAGACCGTTGGACCAAAACGGGTGGAGATCAATTCCTAACAGTTTGCTGTTGTGCCAAATGACATCGCAATTGTCGAGGCATATCTAATGGTAAGTATATATGGTGGTGTAATTTGTGCTTATGGACATTAAATACGATGAAAAAAAATTTAAAATCAGGTTGAAATTCTGTGTTGTTGCCTTTAGATGACTTTCCTCTCCTGCCATTTTGTGGTTTGTGTTTGTTGTATATAACGATGACGGGATACTCAATGCCCCTTTAGCTTTACGCGTCATCCTGTCAGCTAAAGCTTGCAACTAATTCATTGGTCTTCCTATCCTATGTAAAAAAATGATGCAATCTCCATGTAGCATTTATATTAACGTCTCTGTGAAGGTTGAGTAGTCTTGGGAAATCGATAAGTAGCTGAATTTCTATCTGCCAACATAGTTAAGATTCTAGACATATATGATTGCATCTTTCGGATAGTCTGAATTTAAATCCTTGCAAATTTAAAATGACACCAAAATTTTCCTGTTGAAATCAATCTTAATTATCCAAACATCACCAACACATATCTATCATTTATCAAACGCTGTATCCTTGCCGTCTATCCTAATTTTTAACTTCCTATCTCTTTGGTCCTGGCCAAGTCTTGCAAGTGATTATATGTGTGTGACAAGGTCAAGCTTTTAAAAAATGAGGTCCCTGGATGATGCAGGAAAGAACATGCATACGTACTAGCGAGAAAAATACTACTAGCAGTGCCCAACATTCCATTCAGGCTTACATCACAAACCTTTTTCATGCTTTGTGACCTGAGCAACGAACCTACATTAACGAATAGCAGATGAGAGGAAGCCAAATGGAGCAACAGTATTGCAAAAAAAAAAAAATGAAAACTCTAATAATCCCTATAAGAACTAAGACTTCTGATTTAGATTGATTCCCTGCACGCAACTTTCGTTTATCTCCAACTGGCAGCCACATACATGGTTAACAATGAATCACTTTTTGCCCGTACCAATAGTAGTTTATTTTGGAAGGATATACATGTGGTCATCTGTTTCATGTGTCCACATGGGGAGAAAATTAGATGAGGACAATGTGTCGTCTGTCGACTTGTATAAGAAGTTCAATGTCAAGAAAAGGTCCGGAAAGAAGAGTACAAAAAAAAAAATACTTTGCATTTGTCAACCGAACCATGAAGCAGCGATTTATTATTCATCTTTGAACAGTGTGTATTTTTGAGAAACGACTACAATGCCTGATGTACAAATACACAAAACAAATCAAACTCCTGACTACTTGGGGACAAAAGTTTGCATAACAACAAATACAACTATGCATGTTCAACTTTACAGTGCGACAGTTATTCAACATTGTATCCGAGCATGATGACCAGATAAAAACTCGCAGCATCGGAGTCAGCTATCACCTACTATTCACCAGGATCTAAGCAGAAGATAATAGCGGTGTAGTGTGTTCATCCGAGTTCGAAGAGCGCTGGATAGGTTTCAGCGCTGGGTCGTAGTATGCTGTAGCAAGATTATTCATGAATTCTGTCATCTCTGGTTTGCTCTGTTCTTCTCTATCTTTCTTTATCAAAGACTGCATGTCAAAAAGTTAAATGTGAAGATATTGCTACATTATATGCTAGATATGACAATCAAAGAATATGGTAACGAGATAGATATGTCTGCACAAACTAACAGAAAGTAATACCTCAGATGAATATGCTTCAAAAATAGGCAAAAATCTCTTCCGGCAGAATTCATTGAACAACAGAGTCAGCACCGGAAGAGGCACCAGCAAACTTGATGCGAGAGGAAGCTTCTTTAACCCAAACACTCCAATAGCAATTATATGAAGCAACACCAGCGAAAATATTGCCGTGCTGTGTACAATGGGCCAAAATCTTCCACCAGTATCATATTTGGGCACATATACATTAAAAAGCTGCATTTGTACCATTTGAAGTTACATATCATATATCATACAGTTACACACATGGAGATTGCAAATATCCCGTCGAAATCAAACAACAAAACAAGCTATACTTGATCAACTACACCATGAAAAGAAGATTTGGAAATTTCAAGGTTAAGACTGACATATTTACCCAATAATAGAAATATTCCACTTCTAGAGTTCATGAGTTTCGTTTTGAAATTTTAACATTTCGAATCAACTCATTGTACAATCATTTATCAGTTGCCATAACTGAAGTAACTATAACCCAAAAATACTTAAAAGATCCCAAAATACAAATCCATCAAGTTCTAAGTAAATTTTAGAATTATAAAATCATGCTGTGTTTGGTATTACCTGCCTTTCCAAGTATGAATGCAGATTGATATCAATGTCCTTAGCTCGATACAGGTTCATAATGGTATGTTGAGTGGCACAAAAAAATATGAAGAAAAAACACTGATATTCCCACCTGATTACGAAATATGAAGTAGCCGAAGCAGAAGTAAACCAATACAAATGGGAGGATAAGGGGGGCTACAATAAAATATGTGAGTCCAAGAAGTCCAAACAAGAGAATTCGTGGAATTTCACTATGATACGGCAGTGATGGAGCCCTGGAGTCATCCCTCTTGCAGCATCTTGCACACTTTCCCCAAAAATGAAAGAAAAGGGCAGCAGTTTGAGTGAGTTCAGATGTTATGCTTGTCCATGATGTCACCACATAAGCAATAAAGAAAGAAGCCTGCACACCAAATGTAAAACCGCATAGTTTAGCCATATCAGATAATAGACCGGTGCCATATTAACGAACTGATTAGGTAACATTTACAGAATCGATGTATATGAGTTTATAGGTTAGTGACCAACAGTATTAGCATAAGAAATAAAATGTTGTAGCAATTATCATGTCTGCGGGAAGAAAAATATATGCATGGTATGAAGGAAATATTTCCAGAAGATATCTGTTGTAAATCTTAAGCAATCCAAAGGATGGATCAAGACATGCATGATTCACAGTGCATGAGCTACCTGTGCTGGTACAAGAACTGCAAGTCTTGAAGGTATTTCCTTTGGATCAAGGAAAATCTCGGATTGGCTTAAAGCCGAACCAGTGAGAACATTGGCAAAGAACACAGTCCATATTGTAAACCGAAGCATCTTATTGCAAGCACTTCTCTCAATCCCACTAACAGAAACGAATCCTTGCACAGTCGAAAACAACTTCATTATTGAGGGCACACAGGAAGAAACAAGTAGAAGAATGACACTGGGAAGATATCCAGTGACCAGTTGACTCACAACAGCGCTGCAGGGACCAAATAAAATAAATCTAAGTTACCAAGCATACATTGCATGAAGTATTTCAAATGGCGAGAGCAGAATAACTGAAATAAATATGTGAAGGAACAAACATTTCCAGTATGTTCTTCAGGAAAGGCAACAATTTCTCCAATTGTTCCAGATAGGTGAGCCCTTGAACAAATGTCACAACCAGTAGAAACACAAGTATCAGGAGAACTGAAGCTACAAACACTACAAACTTTGATATCCATCTTTCCATGAAGGATGTCAAAAGAAAAGGCCAATAAACATCATGGGGATCAGGAGCATGCTCAGTTTGCCACTCAGTTGGATCATCTGACTGCCTTATGTAAATTGCATTTGCAGCACCATATCGAGTTTTGAATGAAACAAAAGCTGCAGGAATTTCCTAGAGAGATGTAAAATAATAATTATAAATCAGGTAATAGAAAACATATATGTGTCTGTATACCATGAACCTCAAAATATTAATCAGGATAGCAATATGCACCTGTCTCCTAGTAGCATCTGATTGCTCCATTCTAACATTCTCTTCTAGGTCTTCCAGCCTTTTCTGGTACTTTCCACGCAGATCATTTCTGCCAAATAATCCAAGGAATTTTCTTGGAGCATCCCCAGAGGACTGTGGTATGTATTTTAAGTTGGCAATCTTTGAACAGATGTTCTCAGCATCATTCTGAAAAGAAATTCGACCACCTATCAAAGTAAGTAACCAGATATAAAATTTACGAAATCAAACTGAATTTTGAACTATCAAAATAAGTGAAACGAGATATTTAGCTTCAAAAATAATGAAATAAAACTAGAAGTGACGTTATTAGAAAGTAGATAAAGATAGAAATTGGAACTAAATTAAAGTCGAATGACTAGGGTCTTTTCTCATGCAACATATCAAAAAATACTCATAAAAGTTAAGCAAGAAACTACATGACACCTCAAACAAGCATATAGAAATGTCGGTGGCGTAAAGGGTTGTAGACATCTGCTCATAATGAAGCTATACAAAGTAGGAAAAAGAAGTATATCTTACAATAAGACGGCGAAGCTTGCCAGTTTGATGAACAACTGTGTGTGAAAAGTAGGTGGATGGATGGTACTCTTTGAAGAACTTATCAACAGCATCACTCACTGAAACACCTTCCAAAACCGGAATAGCACGAACAAGAACAGTGAAATGCTGAGGCAGCGGCTTTGAAGTCATAAAATAGTCTAGCCTCTTTCCAGAGATATATTTGAACTCCTGAAAATTGGTAAAATGGAGAAGATTTACAGCAGCATAAGAAAACAGTAAAACATTGGACAATAAAGAATAGATTGTGGACGAATGCCATTATGCCAGGCCTAGGGAGAGTGCATTGAAGAGGACAATGAGATATGATGAACGCTTCAGACAATGATATAGTATGGTGTTGACATGTGTGAGATGAACATATCCTATTGAGAAAAGTATGCATCCAAAAGCATCTACCACATATTTAACCAAAAGAAAATAGAAAGCTAAATTACTTACATGATACAGTAGGAAGCATGCAAATCCAGATAAGATATACACAGCAGAAAAGTGAAGCCACAACCTGCCAAACAAACATTACAATGGGAAATTAGTACATTTCTAGCTCAGCAATTATGATTTAGTATATTAGCAAATTAAGCATCCTAAGAAAACAATTCTGCACAAGTCAGTATTCCGTGAATATAATACACCACAGAATCGAGGAGAATCCCATGTTCCAACTCTATCAGCACAGAAACAACCTTAGGAAGCTAAACTAAACAGGACATACTCAGTCACCCGCTTGCAATTAGCTCGAGGCAGAGTGACAGAAGGGACCAAAACCCTTCAAAAATATTAAATTTGCATCAAATTAAGCCCGAGCGAGATCGAATTCCTCACTTGTTGGATCCGTCCTGGACGTTGGAGATGCTGAAGAGGTCGACGGACTTATTGGACAGGTCGGAGAAGTCGATCTCCCGCAGCTGGTCACCCAGGAAGTTCACCGGCAGGAGCACGCCGACCCCGAGTACCACGGCCGCCGCGAAGACCCTGATGCTGCGCACACCACAGGAGAACACACCGTTAACCCAGCCGGCCGGCAAACGAACCGAATTGGGGGAAAAAACAGAGGCGCGAAGCAGAGGAAGCCAGGAGAGGTGTCCCGGAAGAGCAGCCCCACCTGAAGACGAAGATGCGGATGAACACGACGCCGTCGAGCCCCGCGGCAGCGTGGATGTCCTCCTCGGAGCGGCGCCACGCGGCGCAGAGCCACGGCTCGAGCGGCGCGTAGGGCCGGCGCGGGGAGTAGACCTCGACGTACGCCGGGCGGCGGCGGAGCAGCGTGTAGACGCCGGCGAGGAGCACGGTGAGCGCCAGGTTGATACCCACCGACGTCGCGAGCGCCGAGAGGATCATCGCACCGGCGCCTGGAGCTCCCCGGTGGCTCCGCCGGGGACGTGGGGCCCGTCGGTCAGTGAGAGCGGGAGAAGGCGGGCGGGTAAGGCTTCGCTTCCTCTCGCGCACGCGGCACGCTGAGCTCAAGAGTCCAAACAGGACAAGATCTCGATAGGCGCTGAGAATGGTGGGCCCGGATACTGTGGGGGTCCGACGTTCAGCGAGGCACGTGGCAGCGGCGGCCCTGACGTGGTGGTCGGTGTGGGTTTATCTTGATCCAGGAACGAGCAAGCTCGTGACGTGTACACCGGCAGTATTTGTTCGGGTATAAAATAAATATAAGTATTTATAAGTTTGACAAGGTAAAAGTTTTTTAAATTTTTATTAATAATATCTAGCAAATTATATAATTTTTAATGTAAAAATATATTTATATGAAAGCTTATTTTATGATGAATTCAAAAAATATAATTTTTATATAATAAAACATTATTAATTATACATTATTAGTGGTTAAAATAATAAAAATTTGACTTTAACTAATTTAAAAATACTTATATTTTGAAACAGAGAGAGTACATTATTTGCTACATCTATCGTTTAATAATCCAATGACTTTAATTGGTTACACTAAAAATGATCTTAATTTGTTCTTGAGATGCTCTTACGAGTCTATTCATCACCAGACAAAGTAGCTGATTATGATTTACCGTATACTCCACCGTCAAATTCAAATGTACTTTTTCCATTACTAAATTGATGTTGTTATTGATTTTTAACACCAAGTTTAACTATTTATTTATTATTTACTCTTTCTGTTCATAAATTGTTGTCGCAGATGACTTTTAATATCAATTTTTATTATTTATTCTATTAAAAAGTAATAAATATCATGTTTTTTATAATTTAATTTATCATTAGAATTATTTAGATCAGGATTCAAAATTTACACATTTAAACTATTTTTTTAATAAGATAAATAGTTAAAAATGATGTTAAACGAAAACAATTTGGAACGAATGGAGAAAACAATAGGATAAATTTCATATATTTTATTATAATGTGCTTTATCATTGAAAGTGTTTGAAGCACAGTTTATAATTTTACATATTTTATTAATTTTTTAAATAAAATAAATAGTCAAAAATAAATATAAACCCATGGCGGCGATAACAATTTATAAACGGCAGTACCGGTGTTCATCAGGCAAATGCGAACGCGGCTCGAGTTAGATCTCGATCCAGCGTCCCGACAGATCAAGTCGATATTGCAGGGTGAATTTTAGTATTTGTTAACCCTTCGTTGTCTCCCACTCTCCCTTTATTTGTTCCTTTGCAAGTTGAGTTTAAAGTTCAAATTTCATGGGTTGGTAGATGATGTCGGAACCCACGTCAGAAAAAGGAAATAATTGCAGACTTTTTTCTTAAGGCTAGATTCATAATTTGGAAGCAATCTTCTTCTTGGTCTGCTTTATTGAAGAAATAAAAATGCAGAAAATAAGCATAAACATACTAAGCAATTTCACAACAAAAGTGTTACGGAGTATGTAACAAATATGATCTACGTGCAGAGAAAATGAGTCTTCTACGTGTTCTCAGTTTAGACCATGTTTGTTTCTCAATTAGATTATATGATCTAGATTATAATCTCAATTTTTTATAATTTAAATTATAATTTATACTTGCATGTTTGGCAACTCAGTTTATTTTCAATTTAGCAGGAACAGTGAGTTTTTGGAAGACTATAATCTCAAATAATCACTTAATAACCAGCTTATTAAATTATAATAATTCAATTTTGAGATTAAAATAATCTGGTAAATAAACTGTCTTGTTTGTTTATCTTTATAGATTATAATATCTAAAGTATATAATCCAACAGATTATAATCTCAAACAAACAGGGCCTTACTTGCCATCCTCATTTCTCACTGCACGTTCTCTATTACCAACAGTGTACTCGTTTCTAAGTACTCCTTTCGGTTTTAAATTTGTCGAACAGTCCAAGTTGAGTTTCAATTAGTCAAATTAGCTCGCAGTCCATAAGCGACACACAGGCTCAAAATTCGACTAACAAAAAACCAATCCCGATAGTCCTCTAATATGCTTCTCCAACATCGTTCAGGATAAGAGCATATCGATAATCAACATTGTATACCTCGTAAAGGGATACACATACTTAAAAAATAATTAGAGAAATTATTACAAATCATAAGTAAAGAAGGATATAACAATAGAAGAAGTATGGGAGTAGTAGGGTCGTACCTTTCAACTTCCAAACCTTCTAAAACCATAGTTCAACAAGACCAATTTAGTTTTAGGTTCTAACGAGGATTGATGACAATGTAAGCAACGGAAATTTTGTTTTCAAAACAAACAAAAAAAATGGTTGTGCCTAGCCTACGAACACCACCATCACGCTAGAAAGGAGCAATAAATACCAATACCTGCAAAACTCCAACCAAACAAACGTGAGTACGAAGGTACTCAGCAAGACTTACCCATGAGCTAGTTCCGACTCCAAAGATAATGCATAGGGTTCAATAGCAAAAATAAGGCCATAGGTTAAAACTTTTTGCCTAAAGCGATGATTAAGGTAAAGACATATTAAGCAAGCATAAAGCAAAATAACCTTAGGGTATAAGACACCTACACAACTCATACCCCTAAGTATCCCGGGTAACAAGTAAACAATAATACTGAGATATGTCCATTAACTCCATACTAGCATCACAACTTTTCCCACATGTGATTAATTAGGTGAAGTTGTTAGCTACGACGAAAATCAATGGACACTAAGCTTGGTCGTAACCGGGACTCGATGATTCGAATCGATTATACACCCTGCAGAGGAGTTCAACTGTACCCACACGACTTGAGGACCATCTGGCTCATGTAACCCGCTAAAGTTACACAAGAGGGCACTCATGTCAACCTTTCTCTCACCTATTCCCAAGCGGTTGGACAATTGACAAATCAGAGAGGACCGGTCCCGTGTCTCATAGGAGCCCAACGGTCACTCGTGCGTGTCAGTCAAGACATGTTGTCATGAGCCAAACGCTGGTATACAAATGAGATATTCGACTTGTCTTACTATTATATTCGACATGTGGTATGTACGAAAAGTGCTTAGGCCAACAATTAACATCGGCCGGTCCTTAATCGACATAGACGGAGATACCATCGTGAAGGTCCGGCCTTCCCAATTCATCCTATACATCATCCCCGTCTGATCTTCAATTCATCATCCTCAAGTTTAGCCCAACTATATAAGCAACTAGATAAATAAAAATCCTATACTCACGAAACAATGATGACCTTCCACTGATTCGACTTCTACCGGTCTAAGCATGGCTAAGCAAGACACGCCGTAAAATAGGAAACTCTCACCCTGGACAAGAACATTCAAGGACAAGGCGGAACAAGTAATCAAGGAATGGATAATACAGCAATTAGGATTTAACCCACATATACCATTAACACCCGACCTAATGCACGACATAATCTTAACTAAAACAAGTCAATATTAACAGCTGATCCAAAATAGGGTTCAAGATGCAAGGTGCTTGCCTTGAGTTTGCAGGTGTTCCACAGCAATCAAACACATCTCCCATTTTCTACATCACCCACGTCTCTCCGGTTCAATCACTAAACAAAGAAATAAACGCTAGTATAAAAATGCATGCCATGCAATGTAATGAGAGAGATGCAGTGAATTAAGTTATAAATATTAATTGAATGACATACGAAAGAATTACAATGGTTTGTAGTTCCAAATTATTTGATTCATCACTTCATGTATAACCTTCTTTTATTAGTTAGAATTGCTATTTAATTTAATTAGTTAATTACTTTAAAATTGTATAAATAATTAAATTCAATTAATTTTAATAGGTCTAAACAACAATAGAGTTGAAACATTAACTATAACTACCTTAAGCAATTTAGCAACATCTAATGTAGATTTATTAGTTAATTACAAAAGTAGTTACATTAATTTGATGAAGAAACTAATTAATAATATTTAGCAATGTTACTGAACCTTAATCAATTTTAATGGGTCAAAGTTCAGTAAAGATAATTTATGACAAAATATGATTAATTATCGACAGCTACTTTAATTACTATAGATTAATTACTAGCAAATAGAAATAAATCAGTTATAAAATAATTATTAGTGATATGGGTATAAAACAATTTTATCCTACTCTGTAATCATATATGTGACAAGCATGCAAAGGATCGCTAATTAAATATACATACAAAATTTATTATGAATTAAAAATGCAAATGCAATTAGCAGCCATTAATCATTATTTAAATAATTAAATAATTTTGTTTCATAGGAGCAATAAAATATTTAATGATTGTAGGAGTCTAACAAAGTTGGTTTCATGTTTATATCATTAATATTCTATTTGTTATGAATTTTTAAAGTTCAACACAAAAATCGGGGAGAAAGAAAAGAAGAAACACATGGTAGACCACAGGGTCTGCCACATCGGATCCGGGTGTAGCCACACCGGATCCCAGGCGAGCTCTGAGAGGCCAGCCATGGCTGCTCGCCAACGGCAGCGGCCGGCTCACCGGAGATGGCCTCCCGGAGGTTGAGCACCTTGGGAAAGGCTCCAAAACGGTCCCCTCGGCCTAGGGAGGACGGGGGAGGGGTCACAGAGGAAAGATCCTCACTGGACCTGGGTCAACGGCGGCGAGTGGCTTCAGGCGAAGGTTCGGCGAGGTTGGGACGGCGCTCTGGTGAACGAAACTCGAGATGGCTTTTTCCTAGAGCTTCACTGCACTAAGGAGAAGAGCAGCGTGGGGGAAGATGGCCCCGAAAATGCGCCGAAGGCAGCTGTCACCGGCAAGGTCTCGAGGTCCCGACGGAGGTGACGAAAGAGGCTTGAAAACCTACACCAATCTGTGTAAGATTCGTCCAGAACTTGAGCTTAGGAGGTGCAACAGAGATTTAGGGAGGCGAAACCAAAAAGAATCGAAGGGAGCTCACTGGAGAGCGCCGGATTTCGACGGATCGCGTCGGCAGCCCTGAATCTCAAGTTTTTGGGGGAAAACTACAAATCCGGCGAACTCGATGCAGGGAAGGAGAGGAGGAGAGGGGAGGAAGCTCGGGGATGGATTGGCGCACGTGCTCGTGGAGGAAAGAGAGCCGAGAGATGGTCGGCAGTGGCGTTCCTCGAAGACGCGCTGCTCGACTACGTGAGGCGAGTGAATGAGCGAGAGCGAGAGAGAGAGTGAGGGAGATGAGGAATGAGCTCGGCTCGGGCCGAAGACACGGGGCCTGGGTCGTGGCGCGCGCGCCCTGGCAAGGGCGGCGGGGCTGCCCTGCATGGACGCCACACACGCACGCGCTGGCCAAAGCCAATTGGAGAGGAGAGAGGAGAAGCTGATAGGTGGGGCCCGCGGGTCTTTCTTTTTCCTGATTTTTCGGAATTTCTGCGACATCATTCTGTTTTTGCAGGGAAAACCTAACTTTCCGAGCTCAGACGAATTTGAAAAATTGCAGGGTTGAAGAACTTTTCAGGATGAACAACCTTCCTTTTGGGCTCAGTTCCAAATTCGAAACGGATTTTATTCTAAAAATTTCGGAACACAGGTAGTTGTTTAAAGGAGTAGATTAATTTGGTACTTTGAATCTTTAGATTTAAATTTTCCAAAAATACCTTCTACTCTGTATGATCACTTTAGAATAAATTTTTTTTACAACTCTCATTTGAAATGTTTGAATGCTCACTCTAATTTTTTTTAAGTTCAGTTCAAATTGAATTCTTAACTTCGATTTCTTAAATCTTTTGAATTTTAGTCATCAAATTGAATTTCTTTGACTTCGAGAAATATGGGTTGTTACAAAATTATTGACATCGTCTTATTCAAAAAATTTGTTTCAATGTGTAAAATTATTAGATGTGATTTAAATTTCACTAATGATAAATCAAATAATAACAAAATTTTATGAATTTGAATAATTTTTTGCATAAGACGAATGGTCAAAGTTGATGTTACAAGTTAACGGTGTCAATATTTTATAACGGAGGGAGTGTATCACACATTTTTATCATTTTTTAATTATGTATATATTCAAAATGACAAATAAATTTAGATGGATGAAGTAGATCATTTCATTAGAAGCTGAACTGGTCTGATTTTGAGGTTAGTAGTAGGTCAGGGAGTTCCCTCTCAATAGATAAACAGAATACTTACTGTCGTTTTCATAAAAAAGAGTAGTTAACTATCGCAAAATGGACTTCTTCGACCAATAAGACAGGGATGTGAGGAGAGGAACTAAATTAATATTTTGCTGTAGACCTGGCCATTAACCAAATGAATTTGACTCGCGTGCGCCAATCTAATCCAATTGTTTCTGCTTTCTACACTTCTAATTAATCTTTTGTAATCCACAAGGATCTAGACGTATCTCTGTTCTTAACTGCTCCACCACCTGCTGCAAGATTGTCTAATCCAACAGGTTTTGTATTAGTACTCTTGGGTACAGATCGAAATTACAGATTAAACCATCCCATAAAGTCAATGGCCATCTCTGAACAAAAACCGAGATGTTTTTGGAACACACTGAATTCCATTCTTAATGCAACAGAGTCAGAGAGAATGCACCTGAGCTGAGCAGACCATGGAGATCTCACAAGCTTTGCTCATAGCAGCCACTCTTCTCCTCCCCTTCTCATGTCTACTCCTGCACTTCCTACGGTCTTCAGTACCTCGCGAGAAATCTAATGGCCGGACCATCCCTAGCCCGCCGGGACTCCCGGTCATCGGCCACCTCCACCTCCTAAAGAAGCCGCTGCACCGATCCCTGGCCGATCTAGCCAGGCGCTACGGCGGCGGCACGGGGCTCCTCCTCCTGCGGTTCGGCGCGCGGCCCGTCGTCCTCGTCTCCTCCCGCGCCGTCGCGGACGAGTGCTTCACCGCGCACGACGCCGCGCTCGCGGACCGCCCGGGCCTCGCGTCGAGACGGATGCTCACCGAGGACTGCCCCGCCATCTCCACCGCCAGCTACGGCCCGCTCTGGCGCCACCTCCGCCGTCTCGCCACCGTGCACGCGCTCTGCGCCAACCGCCTGGCCGCCACTGCCGCCGCGCGGGACGCCGAGGCGCGCGCCATGGCGGCCAAGCTCTGGCGCGCGGGGCCTGGCGCGGTGTCCGTGAAGGCGGCGGCGTACGAATTCGTGGTCAACGTGATCATGGCCATGGTCGCCGGGGAGCGCTTGCCGGAGGAGAAGGTACGGACGGTCGCTCTTATTAACGATCATGATTCATGACCGGACAAGTAAATATATTTATTAGCCCTCGTCAGCGTACGTCGATCTCCATGACCGTTGCGACGTCTTGGCGCGCGTGTTCCGTGCAGGTGCGCCAGTTCAAGGAGATGACGGAGGCGGGGCTCGCGGCGGCGGGGGCAGCGAACTGGCAAGACTTCCTACCGGCGCTGCGGCTGCTGGACTTCGGGAGGACGAGGAAGAAGCTCGCCGGCCTCGCCAAGGCGCGCCACCAGTTCGGCCAGAGCCTCGTCGACGAGTACCGGCGGCGCCACCCCTGTATCGCCGCCGAGGAGACGCCGCCGAGGACGGTGATCGGCGACCTGCTCCGGGAGCAAGAGCGGTCGCCGGAGTCGCACGGCGACGTGGTCATCCGCACCGTGTGCCTGGTGAGTCGGTCTCGGTCAACTCGTTGCACGTCACACGTGGCACGTTAATCACGCCCGCGACCGGGACGCACCATCGTGCGGTGGCCGTTGGTGGCCAATCGGACGGTCTCTGTTAAAGTCGCGCATGCATGCACCGATGCACGGTGTCGGCGCAAAATGCGCGGCATATGCGTGGCCACTTGTGAGAATACTTAATCGGGAAAATAGGAGTAACAAAAATCGATCTGATGCGTGCGGCACGGGCTGCCATGTGCTGGTGCCAACGCCCCTGCATCAATTGCTTTCAGTCGAATTCAGTACAACAACTCTTGTTTAATTTAAATTTTGTATGCGTACGACAGTTTTGAACCTTACTAGTACTCCGTACTCCACTAGAGTAGAGATATGAAAATCTGCCTATGAGCTAAGTTTGCTCACTCACTTCATCCTGAATTCCTTGTCATCTTATACTTAATAAGAATTAAAGATAGTAAAAAAATAAAATACACTAAAAATAAGAAAGAGATATATCAGAAATAAAAAAATATGTATTGAAATACGAAGATGATAAGTGAATTAAAAACAACTTGTTGACTGACAAATAATTTGAGATAGAATCATTTTGTATACCACCACACTGTCACGCTCGCCACCGCCCCACATGTGAAGGAAGAAGTGATATCATACCAGAAAATGAAAGAAAATAAGCATTGCATTGGCTTTGTAGTAACTAATATTTCTTTATTTCTTATCCTCCACGCACAGTCACATGCTACAAAAAATAAATACATTTGTCTCTCAATATTGATTTTATAGGGCAATATTTCTGAATTTGTTTTTCCGATTCCCAATGTCCATTGATCATTTATTACTATCTTTCCCATTTTTAATTTCATCCGTCAAAATAAATATGAAAATAAAAACGGTTGTGTTGTTTTCCGGTCCCTATTCAGCACAACTCTCGTTTAATTTTAAATTTTAGAATGCGTACTGCTGTTTTGAACCATATAGTCAGACCAGCGATATGAAAATCTTGTCATGAGTTAAATTTCGTCAAGTCATGTTCTTTTTTTTCCTCATTGACACACGATATCAAAATTAGGGTCTCCATCTTTGACTAATTAATTTGCACCATCTATGTACACGTAGAGCTTGCTCCAAGCCGGGACAGACACGTCCGCCTGCACGATCGAGTGGGCGATGGCGCTCCTGCTGAACAACCCGGCCGTTCTCCGAAGGTTGTCCGCCGAGATCACCACCGTGGTCGGCACGTCGCGCCTCCTCCAGGAATCCGACCTCGCCGGCCTCCCGTACCTCCAAGGCATCATCACCGAGACGCTCCGCCTCTACCCGCTCGCCCCGCACCTGGTCCCGCACGAGGCGTCGCGCGACTGCGAGGTCAAGGTCGCCGGGGGGCGCCTCGTCCGGCGCGGCACGATGGTCCTCGTCGACGTGTACTCCATGCAGCGGGACCCGGAGGCGTGGGAGGACCCGGAGAAGTTTTGGCCGGACAGGTTCGTCGCGGGCGTGGAGAAAGGCGGCGGCGGCGGAGGAGGAGGCGACGGTGGCGGTGGGTGGATGATGCCGTTCGGGGCCGGCCGGCGGAGGTGCCCCGGCGAGGGGCTCGTGTTGCGGACGGTCGGAGTGGCGTTGGGGGTTCTGATTCAGTGCTTCGAGTGGGAGCGCGTCGGGGAGAAGGAAGTGGACGTCAGTGAAGGGTCCGGACTCACCATGCCGATGGCTGTGCCTCTCGTTGCCATGTGTCGACCACGTGTGGAAATGGAGGCCATACTTAGGACGCTTTAGAAAGTATCTCGATGCCTAATACGGATATCACTATATTTTGTCATACCAAATCTTGTCATGACTCCATGTACTTGACCTTTTGAATCTTTTATAATTTCTTCTTGTTTCCTGAACAGAAAAGCGCAAAACACCATCCAGTACTGTCCTGCCATAAGTCCCAGCACAAGACCAAGATAAAAAGCGAATGACATGTTAGAAATTTATACATTTTACAGTATATTTTAATTTCAAATTTATTAAAGAACATGAGTAATATTGTGACAAAAGATGCGTTCGTGCTCGTAATAAATCTCTAAGAAAGCAAAAAAGAACACGATGAGTAAACGCAAGAAATTCAGGATGTACCTGAGGCGTCGGCAGCATCGTTTCCAACCGTTGATACGTTGAGCTGCTTAAAGTCGTCGATCACAATCGATGCAAGAAGAACAGAAGCAGTGCAGTCTCACGACCGGCCTTCTGTAAGTAGTAGGAAGTAGTCGATCAAAGAGCACAAGCGAGCAGTCGCGCAGATGGTGCGCTCCTCAAAAACTTGATCGCTCGCCTACCCGTGCAGGCGTCGCAACTGGACGGAGTTTCGAAGGCTTGCTCTCGTGTGTTTTGTGCGCGCAGAAACTCACAAAGAGAATGCCGTGCGTGCAGCAGTAGCAGTGGAATATTTTTTCTGAGATGTCACAGAATGAGAGGAGGCGCCCATTTTATAGGCACAAGAGAGGAGGTGCAATGAACCAGATTTATTGCTGCGATTAAACAACATCAATTACCAGAGTAACAGCCATCAATCAATTCATCCGTTACTAAAAACCGACGTATTAAATTGATTTGAATCTCTGGTAACATCTAAAGTTAATTCATCGCTTTAATTGAAATTGATTCAATTATCAGAAACGACAAAACACGAACTCAGCACAATAATACGGTGCTCTGTACACACGCGAATGCGTACGCCGCTCATCGCAAGTCACAAGTCACGCAAAATGTACACGCGTAACTCGCGTACGCGCTGCGCACGGCACGGCTCGGCTCGGCTCGACGCGCGTGTGCCTTCTTTCTTCTCTCTCCCAACTTCTCAACCAGTGAACACTAGCCCATATATTTAAATTGGTTGAGCTCCTTCTCAACTTCCCAAGTGGAACTAAAGATTTAGTCCCTTAGCATTTAAAGTGTGCCTTGAAATTTAATTGTGAAATAGGTCTAGCCCAAATATTCTAATAATCCCACCAATTTCGAGGCACAAGAGAAATGTTGTCAATTTCACTGCTACTTTGATATACCAGTGTTTTGGTGGAGACTGTTAAGTTGAACATCCATTTAGAGCAATGGCTACACTTTGTTTACAACTGATCAATAGACTATGCCTTGAATTGTCAGTCTTGTGCAAACAAGCTTTACCAAAACTCATTTCTAGTGCTATGCTACCAAAAGCATCCTCGCGGTTTGGAGCATATATTTATGAGTATCTAGAGATTACCCAAATCTCATAGATTGTGACCAACAGTCGAACTCATATAGGTATGATTCTTATAAGATGTCCTGTAAGACAACATCTCTGCTTAATTAAGCCACACGAATTACATTGAGGCAAAAGCCAACCTGCCTTACAATTTAAAGAGAAATACATTTTCAAAGGAATGAGTCTTATTCAAAGGTTCTCTTCTCTCAGTCAGTCATGGTTTGTCTCACTATCCTGATTCATGAGATCTCCGATCACACATGATATGTTTCTACCATGACATGACTCACATAATGGGTCTCAAGCCCAATTCCCTGGATGCATAGTCTGTCACATTTTGTGAAAGACCCTTTGTAAACTGTTCTGCCAGATTTTCAGCCGTTTGGATATAATCCAAGGCTATAACTCCGGAGTTTCTCAATTTTCAGATTTTAACCGCCTCTTTACATACCTAGATGACTTCATGTTATCATTTGAACTCTTTACTTTGACAATCACCGTCTGATTATCACAGTTCATTAGGATAGCCGGCACCAGTTTTTCAACCATCGGCAAATCCATTACGAGTTCGCGAAGCCATTCAGCCTTAACAGTGGTAGTGTCTAATGCTGTGAGTTCTGCTTCTATAGTTGACCTCGTTAAGATGGTCTGCTTGCAAGACTTCGAGGAAACAGCACCACCTCCAAGCGTGAACACATATCCGCTCATGGCTTTTAACTCATCAGCATCAGAAATCCAATTTGAATCACTATAACGCTCTAGAACCCTCGGGTTCTAGTATAGTGAATCCCATAGTTCACATACCTTTTAGGTAGCGCATTACTCTATCAAGAGTATGCCAATGATCATCTCCTGGGTTTGAAACAAACCTACTCAGTTTGCTCACAGCAAATGAATATCAGGCCTCATTGCGCTAGCCAAATACATGAGTGAACAAATAATTTGAGAGTATTTCCACTGATCTCTCATTATCTTTTTGTTTTTCTTTAAAATCTTACTAGCATCATAAGGTGTAGGAGCAGGTTTACAGTCACTATAATCAAAGCGACTTAAAACCTTTTCCACATAATGAGATTGCAGAGGCGTAACCCCACATCACCTTCTCTCATTAGTTTTATATTAAGAATAACATCAGCGTCTCCCAAATCCTTCATCTCAAAAATTTTGAGACAAAAACTCTTTGACTTCCTTAATCACATTAAAACTTGTCCTAAATATCAATATGTCATCAACGTACAAGCACAATATTACTCCTTCACCCCCACCAAAGCGATAGTACACACGCTTGTCGGCTTCGTTCACAACAAAACCAACAGACGTGAGAGTTTTATCAAACTTCTCATGCCATTGCTTAGGTGCTTGCTTGAGGCCATACCAAGATTTTAACAATTTACACACCATTTCTTCTTGACCTTCTACTACAAACCCATCTGGCTGATCCATATAGATCTCCTCCTCTAACTCTCTGTTTAGGAAAGCTGTCTTAACGTCCATCTGATGAACGAGAAGACAATAAGAGGTTGCCAGAGAAAGTAGCACTCGAATAGTGGTCAATTGGGCAACAAGTGAGTAAGTGTCAAAGAAATTTTCTCCTTTTTTTGAGTATAGCATTTAGCTACAAGCCTCGTCTTATACTTTTTAATCATGCCATCAGTCCTAAGCTTTTTTTTGAACACCCACTTACACCCAATGGATTTGCACCCACAGGGACTACTCACAAGCTCCCAAGTTCTATTAGACATAATGCACTGCTGAAAGAGCCATAAAAAGAAGAATGAATTGACAGTCATAGGAAGAGGCCACCGAATATTTACCATCAGCAGTCCACTTCCAGGCAACTTCATCAGTGATGCCAGACAAATGCACTGCTGAAAGAGCCATGAAGAGAAGAATGAATTCCTCCAATAGTGCAGTACTGTTAATATCTTTCAGATTGCGAATCCAGTTGCTATTGTGCAGTTCAGTGGCCACACTTCTACTTTTGAATCTTGCTATATAAAACAGATTGGAGGGTAGCTCTTTAGGTGCCAATCCAAAAAACCACCTTGCTTCTCACAAGGGAGTGAGTTTGCCATTGCCAACATGAAAAGTGGTGGAGCAAAAGAACAACTGTCTATCTATAGGATCCTTGATCTTCAGTAAATTCTTCCAAGGTTTGTCCCCTCTGTCCCAAGTGTACCGAAGCCATCTTAAACGAAGAGTCCGGCCAAATTTATCTAAATCTTTGATACCTAAGCCACCCAGACTCTTAGGTCTAAGACAAGTCTGTCAATTGACCAGGCAGTGACCCCCTCAAACATTCTCAGGGTCTTTGCCTTTTGAAAGAAAGCCTCTTCTAAATCTGTCAATTCTAGATATGGCTCACTTTGGTAGCTTAAAGATAGTAAGGAAGTAAGTAGGCATAGCTGAAAGAACACTTTTGACAAGCAGCTCTCTACCCGAGTAAGAGAGGAAATTCCGCTTCCAACCTGGAAGTCTGACACCGATTTTCTGAATCAGGGGCTGGAAAGAAGCTCTAGATGGCTTTCTGAGGTGCCCTCTGTCTCAGAGTCTGGATGGGGCCGATCCAAATTCTTCGGCGGCTTCGCTCGTGCTGCCATGGTTAGCTCTCGCCTGCTTCTGTTTCCCACTTTCCCTTCAATACAGAGTACCATAAGCATCAAGTATGTATACTTAGTCCTTGCATTTGCTTGATAATGTCAGTTGCAGTAAGCAATGACAACAAGGACTTTCTAGGAAGCTAAAGAACACCGGGAAAAAAAAATCCAGTACCACTGTAGAGTATCAGGCAGTGTTTTATGCTCACTGCGATAATTCATGACTTCAGTTTTCCCACGACAGCAATGCCTTCTGTTGCAGATGTTGTGCCACTGAAGAATGCTTTTGAATTTCTGTTACTTAGGCCCCGTTTGGAACACATGAACTTTACAAGAATCGTGCAGAAATTTTATACTAGTAATCAGTTTAATTTCATGTCCCCTACCGATGAATTCTGATCTGGCCATATTTTCGCACAGAAGAAGAGGAAGAGTTGAGTGTTATCTTTGGCTGGTTGATCTGAAACGGCTCGTGGAGATTGTGGACACGGTTCCTGAACTTTCTGCTGGCGCAATTGACAGCAGGGTTGCTACTCATTGTTTTCCGCTTAATTTGTAGTACTGTACTTCTATTTCAGTTGCAATCGCGATGTTTGGTTTCCGGTAATGAAAGTCAGAAGGTTTGAAAAATTGTCCGTCAAAAGCCCACAAGGAAATCAGATACCGTCACTACGAAGCAAGAAATCCGAGGACAAAAAATAGGACTGTCCCAGCACACAGTCACATTCAAAACATTGGGAAGACACGTTATCAAACAGAAGATGAACTGAAGCTAATAAGATCATCCTGCAAGGCTGCCTGCAAGTTCCATGCATGACCGATCACTGATGGCGATTCGGTGTACCTAACTAAACTAACATCAGCGGCGCACCTGCAACAGCGTAAACGAACAAACGATGTGTGTTCCTGTTTCAGGCCACGGAACGAAAAGAAAACAAAAGCAGTGATCAGGAAACAGAGATAGGGACCTCGGCCCCCTTTGCTCCTGGCGTAAACGACCAGGGGACGAAGAGGCGATCGCGAGCGGGCAGACGGAAAAGGAACCGGATGAGAAAACGCGCACGTAGAGCAGATCCGCGTGATCTCGTCGACAGCGACGTCTGTTAGCGCTGCCCGCTTCTGCAGCTTCAGGTATGGTTAGCTGAGCATGGAAGGAAGAACCCTAGCCAGCTCGGTGCCTCTGCTTTTCTATCTCGATGACGAGCAACCTTACCGTCCGTCCGTCCGTCCCTATAAAGCATCCCAATCTCGACGCTGCTGACATCACCGTAACCAGATGAAGAACTCGGCTCCTTCCATCTCGTCACCCTAAAGATGGCCTAAAAAAGTACAGGCAGTCACAGTTTGAATCAGGAGAACAGCATATGGCCACGACGCGCGTGCAGTATACAACTCAATTATTGCGGGGTCTTGATCAAAAGGGATAACGCTACGCTAGGCAGCAGCATAATAAAACAACGCTGCTGGCCTCGCTGCTCCGTTCCGACTTTAGCGGTTAGCTCTGAAGCTATTGTTTCGAAGAAGCGAAATCTGTAAAGTGAGCTTAAGTTTTTAGAACGAACGCCATCTTTGATCGATACTCCGATGGTCAAGAGTGATGTGCGGATCAGTAAGATTGCTGGTGTCGCCTGGCGGCATGGACTCGTGCGATCGAGTTCAGTCATCCATACCTAACCATCACACGCGCCCCTGCAGCTTTCAGTGCGAGCAAGCAACTGGTTCCCCGAAAAAGCTACCCCTGCCTCTCTCATCAGCGATGCGTTCAGCATCCACGCATACGCCAAGGTTTCAGTTGGTACTTGCTCGGATCGCCCGTTATGGCCTAACCTAATGCTCAACCTGGGGGCTTTCCAGGTAGCCAGTCTAGACACGCCAGAAAATCCCAACAAGATCCATGACTTTTTCTGAATGGCAGGTCTCTTTCATCACTCCCCCCGCACAACCACCACCTGTGCGTTCCCAATGGGAGAAATCTTGTCACTGAAAGAAACGCCATGAATCGTAGTAGTGGTATCCATTTAGAGATCAGAAAAAAGCAGAGAGGTGCACACATCAACTAGCTAGAGTGGCCGGCTACCTTGGTAGCACCAACTCGATGTGGCAAGTGGAGCGGAAGATACTGATAGAGCTTACTTGCCCCTAGGAAGGATGCATGGGACGGACAGGGAAACCCAAAAGAAACCGATGAGATAAGCAGCAAGATAGATAGGGTGTGTCCACTAACTCGAGACAAAGTTCTTTAGGTTCCTTTCCTCACAAAAACACTCCACAAGCAGCCTCAATTATCACCCCGGAGAAATCAGTTCCATGCTTCTTCCATCCAACCTCGTCCTGTCCTCCTTTATAAAGGAAACTGGCAAGCTGGTTTCTGATGCACCATACACGAGCAGGCTGCCACCCAAAGCAAGAAGACACGAGCAGGCTGCGACTTAAAGCAAGAACAGGATCGAGTTTGATGGAGCAGGCAGCAGCAGACGAGGCGACGGTGAAGAGGGGGGAGAGCGCAGCCTCCGACCCGCAGCGCACCACCAACGAGCACGACGACGACTCGTCGTCGACGTGGCTGAACCTCACGCTGGCCGCTACCGGCAACGCGTCGGCGTCGGAGCCCGCCAACGCTTCTTCCGCTCCCCCCGCCTCCACTCTGCCGGTCAAGCTGTTCTCCTGCAACTTCTGCATGCGCAGGTTCGTCAGCTCGCAGGCGCTGGGCGGGCACCAGAACGCGCACAAGCGGGAGCGCAGCGCCGCCAAGCGCTCCTCCTACCACCACCACGCGCAGAGGATCGTCACGGGGCTGCCGCTGCAGGCGCATGCCGCAGCCGTGCAGTACTCGCTGAGGGTCAACCCGACGGGCTCCGCGATTCAGAAGCAATCCGTCCAAGATGCGCCGATCAGAACGGCGGCGAGGTTTCGTGACGGTGGAGGCGCCGCGGCGGCTTGGGGACCGGGTCCCTGCGAGGAGGAGGCTCCGGTGAGCTCCGCCTGGCCCGGGAGCTTCAGGTTGAGAACGCAACCTTCCGAGCAAGTAGCAGCGGAGCAAAGTAAGATTGACTTGAATCTCAGGCTTTGATGATACTCGTACGTTGATTGAAGTGCGTACAGCTGTTTTGTTGATCGGTACTCCCTCCGGTGACACGTTGGAAATATAAATTGCAAATAACTTTTAATACGTTAAGTTTAGACATGTGAAAATTATATGATTAGATTTGTCTCGAAAAATATTTTTATAAAAATATACATATAGCATTTTTTCATAAATATTTTTATAAAAAATAGAAGTTAAAATTATGTTTTAAAGACCGTGTTATTGTCTAAAATGATCTTTATTGTGTGACCAGAAGGAGTAATTTAGTATACATAGCTTGGTCCATCGAGTTCATCTGCTGAATAAACTTGTTCGGAGTTCAGCTCACCACCATCAGATGAAAAAAATAACACCTGCTGGTGATGAATTTTACTGATACTGTTAAATATTGTTCTTTTTGGATTCATGGTGAAATCATTTGATGGAAATGCAATGATGTATTTCTTCTGGTTGAGATAAATTCCTAGTAATGGAAAATGTTTTCACATAGGTAAGAACAACGCATGAACTTTGCACTTCCTACAAAAAGTACAATTTGGTTTTTTTTGTCTTCAATTTTCTTTTCTTTCCGTCGCCGTAGAAAATCTGGAGTCTAATCCTTTCATATATAGGCTCTGAATATAATATATGTGCATTTTTTCCCATGCCCAACAGTTCAGGATATAATTAAGCGACACAAATACAAGACGATGCACCTGTTTGGTACAGCTGAAACTTAATAAAAAAACAGCTTATTTTTTCAGCTGGTAAAAAGTAACTGAAAAATAAGCTGCTGTTTAGTTTATTCTGAGAAGCTGCTGAACTAATAAGATGTAAAATAAGTTTGCTGTTTGGCACAGCTTCTATTTATTTCTGTAAATAAGCTGAAAATAAGCTCTGTCAAACAGAGCCGATATTTGGGACGAAAACTGCAAAATAAGCAGAAAACAACTGAAGCTGGAAAGAGAAGCTAAAGTACCTTCAACTTCTGTTATGTTACACATCACATTATCACAGCACACGAAACATGTGAACCTCGCCATTACGGCTTTCAAAAAAGAAGTGCCTTCGAATTGCAAGAGAGAATCTCCTTTTGCTAATGGAACTCAGGTGGGGAGTCCTCCTCCCCCCCGTTGACCCTCAAAAAAAAATTGCAAGAGAGAATTGGAGCCCAGCATCCTGCAAAAGTTGAACAGATCACTGTGGACTGCACAAGGTGTCGTAGATCATTCCGTTCGGGCCAGCTGTTGCAATACACAGTACCAACAAATATCGGCATTGCAGAAAGCAGATCCGGAGTCTGGACTGCTACGACAACAACGATAGGAGTCCGTTCCTTTTCCTGAATTTGTAATGGGCCTCGATCTGCCGTCGATTTCTTGCGTGTGCTGCGGCCGGTACGAATAGCCTGTGCCGACGCAGCCCAGTTTCGTGAGCGGTAATTAACGGGCTGGGTCGTCCATCTTGGCCCTTGTTTATTCAGCGGATGTTGGCCCATGCATTCGAGTTTTTTCAATTTTCATCGTGGTGCGATGTAGGGTATTTTGCTAGCTTGTTGATTTTTTTGTTCACTTCTGATTCTTTTATGAAGTGATTCTTTTTGATTCTCTAAGATAAATTTTTAAAATCGAAAATCACTTCTCAGCCTCTTAGTTTATTTCAGAGAATCACTTCACACAATAAAAAAATCACTTTCTTAAAAAACAGCGTTTAACAGAGCCCCTCTCTGATTCTATCTAAGAGAGCTCTGCAAAGGGCCCTTACAGCACTCCGAGTGAAAGCGCGCATGTCCTGATATCGGTGTTTCACCCTCTTTCACCGGCAGCCTCGCGGTGCAGGGTCCACGACAGAGAGTGAGAGAAGCTTCGGTTTTACTCCATCCCCCGATGCTGGTGCAGATCCATGCTGATGATGATGGTGATCTCGACCGAGTTCTCAGCACCGTTCATGTGCCTTCGTTTTAGCTGAAATTGTTTTACTAACGGTACTGAGTAAGACACCGACCAATTAACCGAGTGAGAGACGCCGCTGCATGCACGGAACGCGCACGTGCCGTGTGTCCCGCGCGCGGCCGCTCTTTAATTAACCACCTGCTTTTTCGATCGAGCTTGCTTCCAGACCAAGCACCAGCCAGCGGAAAGCTTTGAGACCGATGAGAGGTGGAAGAAAAAGTTGTGCCGAAAGCAAAGGCGAAGAGCCATGATCGATCGAGGAGGAGGAGTGCATGGCCGGTGCCTAATTTGATCGATCAATTCATTCGCGAAGGGATCGATCCATTGAGATCGATGGATGGATGGATCTAAACATCCTCACATGCTGATGCATCCATGCATGCATGGAAGATGGGACGACGTGGTACACGTACCTGCACAGTGCTTGCATGAACAACTGCCTTTTCCATGCATGATGAATGGGTGAATTCGAGGGCAGTGCTGACGACAACTGTCATGTGGCTAGTGCATGCCGATCGAGCTGCCACTAGCCATTTCATTTGCCTTTTTTATTCGGTACTTTTTTTTTAACATTGCTGTTGCTAAGATAACTGTCTATGTCCGAAAATCGACAGATATTGTAAATAGAGTCGAATGTGTAAGTAGCGTGAGATTAATCTCAAAAGGACTGACACGAGGGGTTTAGACTGGCTTGAGCCTCCTGAAAAATAACAACTCTACGTCCAGTGAGTGTGTGTACTCTTAATCTAGAAACAGATGTCTTGCTCTGTTAGACATGTTACATATTTATAGCAAAGGACAAACCTGTCATGGCGTCGCGGGTCATGAGTAGCCGTTCCACCGGTGGCCGCTCCTAACTGGGCCAAGGCCCATGAAGCTCTTAGGAAATTTCTGATTTCGGACTACGCATGTTCGGAAGTCGGAAATTGAGGCATCAACAATAACAATTAATTTTACTTACAAAAACTAATTGTTGTTCTAGAACAACAGAAGTACCATGGTTGGTTCGATTGCTTATCTCTCTCTTAGGGGCCATGTACAATGTAGGAATTTCATAGGAATATTATAGAATGTTTATGGGAATTAGTTCTACTACACAGAAAAATATAAAAATGAAAAAAATAATGTGTTCAAAAGTAAATATTTAAAAATCTAAAAAAATATCTATGTTGGAACGGAGGAAGTAGCTAACACCCAATGACTCGTTTCGAGGTCACAACTTTTGGTTGCAAGTACTAACACGTACGTAAAACTTATAGTTTCTCGTCTACGAGAAGGCTTCAGCCCCGTATAGAACCAAGCAGAGGCGGAGCCACCAGGAGAGAGACCATCCTGAGTCCTGCCCCGCCCCCCCCCCGCGCCTCCCCCTGAAAGTTCTCTTGAGTATACTTTTAAGTATACATATAAATAGGTTATTTAGCTCTAAATTTAGTTAACTTATGTAGTATTTGATTACTTAATTGTGATGTTGTGCTATAAAAGCAAAAGAAAATCTTATTTTATTTGTTTTTTAAATTAAAATATAAATAAATTTGATATTAAATACATTATAAATTATGATTTATAGCAACATCATCATGGTTGGCGCCCTCTTAGCTTTTGTTCACGCTCCGCCGCTGGAACCAAGGTGTAGGAACATTCATACATAGAAGCAATATTGTCGAGACCTTGTAGTACTCCATATAGCTAGCTAGAGTGAGGGCGACTGACGGCCGGTCCAAATGAATCATTTCGTGTGGACCACCGCCGCCCATTACGCTCCGTTTGGATACACGTACGTACGTACTCCGGTACTCGATCCTACAGTTCATCGCACGAATAATACCGGTACCTTGTCTTTGTGAGTTGCCATCGATCGTCCCATCTGGCGCAACAGTGTCGTCTGTATTTGCGGTGGTTGCATGTGCCGCCAAACATCCAACTCCGACCAGCACCGCAGTACGTACGTACGAACCGCTAGCTGTGGTGGTCGTCTCGTCGCCGCTCCTCTCGAGAGCGAGCGAGCTGCGCCGTGCTGCTCATGGCATGAGCTGCATGCTGACCGTGCACGCGCTACGACCCACGACGCTTGTGATGATAAGCTGGCTGGCTGACGGACAGCTCTGATCTCTCTCGTTTTGTGTACGTGCACGGGTGTGCGCGCGTTTGTTGTCCATGGTCCTGCAACGGCGTTGCAGCGTGCATGCATGGACCATCCGTCGACAGAGAAAGGGACAGGCACGTACGTATCCTCGCTCGAGACACAGCGTGCATGTCGGGGGCCGGCGACGCCGTTGTCCCGACTCCGAGAGAGAGAGAGAGAGAGAGAGAGAGAGAGAGAGAGGTTTTGTATATTTAGAATTTATACAAGTTTACGAGAGGCCGATGAGAAGAGAGAGAGACAGAGAGAGAGAGAGAGAAAGAGAGGTTTTGTATATTTAGAATATATACAAGTTTACGAGAGGCCGATGAAGAGTCATATGGATACACGTCGTTAGAAAAACAGTTTAAGATACAGTAACAACTTAAAAAACAGTCTAACACACTGGACTAATCACAACTAAGTACAGGGGTACTAGTACAGAGTCATCCAGCACCGACAGCTGCAGCGACCTGCGTGACCTTTTAACCCGCCGGCCAGATCAGCCGGTGAACGGGCAGGAGGAGTAATTAACGGGCCGCCCACGGCCCGTACCAAAAACGTACGCCCGCCGGTCACGGGATAAACGTAACATGCAGGACAGGAGTAGACGTGAAAAGCGATTATGAGTAGTACGGTACAGTACATAAAGTACCTAGGGTGGCGTTTGGGTATATAGAAATAGGAAGTGGGATAGAAATTGGAAAATAAATAAATAGTTAAGATTTAATAAAATAGATGAATGAAGGTTTAAGATTTTCTCTCTTTATTTTTCTTTCCCTACCCCTTGCTCATTTCTAAATTCCCAAACATCACCTAGGAGTAGGAGTATAACCTATCACGTGCTCCCGCCGGTTTTTTTTTTTAAAAAGGTCATTTTGACAATGTTTTATCAAACATTACGAATATAGAGTAACTTACAAATAAATTTATTAAATTTAGACATGCAAAAATTATATTATTAAATTTGTCTTAAAATAATATATATATTTTATATAAAAAAATAAGAGTTAAACATATATTTTGGAGATTGTGTCACTATCAAAACAACTCCCTTTTTAACACCGAGGGAGTAATTTTTAAGCATATTATTTCCATATTGGGAGTTACTATAGTTGATGATCACCAACACAGTTGTGCCCACGATTTAATTAACTTCCCTTTCCCTCTCTTGCTAGAAAGAAATGTCTGATGATTTACGGTAAAACTCTTTTGGCCAGCTAATGAGAAACATGGAAATTACATAAAGTCTACCTACTGAATCTGAAAACTCCTGAACGGTAATCTCGGACAGGTGGGCAACGGGGTTTAAAAAACAAGTCTTATAGTGGTTTCAAAACTGTAAAAAACTGGCTGCTTAGTTGTTTTTACTACAGTACATTCAGTTTGATTTGATCGCAATACCAGTCGTAGAGTAGAATGAAACCAAGCCGAACTGATTTCACTAAAAAACCACAAAAACGGTGGGTTTTCATCCTTCTTAGTTTTGAAGCCTGGTGGGCAAACCTACAAGCTACAACAGCGAGCTATATATAGCCAGCACCAGAGTTCACAAAACCGTTCAAAACTTATCGGTTTGAGCGGTTTCCGGTGAAATCCGTCTGGCCCAGTTTTACAAACCGACCGGTTTTTGTTTTAAAAATTTTAAAAATTTGAAAAATTGAAAAAATTCGGAATACGGAAAACCGGTAAAACCGACCGGTTAACCCGTGAAACCGACGGTTTACTGTAGCAACTGTTCAAATTTTAAATTTTTAATTTAAAGCGATTTTTAATCAATTTTTTCGGTTTTCACCATTTTCGTTAAACTAGTCCCGATCGATTTTACCGGTTTAAACCAAATATTAAACCCCGGCCAGCACTGGCCAGCTGGGCGGTGCCTGGTACTCCAGAATTAACAGCCTGCAACGGCAAGCGTGCGCCTGTGTACGCGCGTCTTAAACCCAAAGCCGCTGATTAGTACTCGTACTGTACGAGTACCAAGTTGGGTGAGATCAGTTAATCCTGTTTTGTTTCTTCTGCTGTAACACCTGCAGGTACACATACTACCAGCTGCCGCTGCGGCTGCTGCACGCATGCAGGCAGGCAGGCATTCATAATTCGGATCATGGAGATTATAGTGCTGCAATTTACGCGCATTAAACCTGCATCCGTCTGTGATTAATTATTGATGTCGGTGCTGGTGGTTCAAGCCTGCCCGATGGTACTGTAGACACATAGAAGTACTGTACCTTTTTTTAAAAAAAACTAACAAATGGAGTATGTACTACTATCTCCATCTTAAACAGTGTCCTTTTGAGGTTTAGACTTGCATGGTGATTAAGAAAAGAGGAAAAGATAGTGGAAGTGAGAAGAGTAAAGTAGAAGTATTTCAGGAGAGATGCAGAGAGAATATTGAATTACTTCCTCCGCCCTTAATTATAAGCCACCATGGATTCTTCTGATTTTCTCAAATTATAAACTTTCTTCATTCACAATATTTCAGCTCTCTATCTATCTCTTCATTTTTAGTTGATCACATCTTTTTCATTGTCTTGACTCTTGTACCGGCTTATTTATAAATTAGGACAAAGTGAGTAGGATGTAAGAATGCCACTGTTATGTGTATAAATTTTGAATTCTAAAATGAGCCTCGGGCGAGGAGCTGTATAACTATAGCTCTTCTGTTCAAAAACAGTACGGATATTTTATTAGACAGATTTTAAAATTGATTAAATGATTATGAATCGTCTATTCACTATTCTCTAATAATTATTAATTACTACATCATTCAATTTAAAAAATGATTATTGAGTTTTGTTAGATGACGATAATCATGGACACGTTCCGGATGATATTAATTTGTTTTCTTTGTATAAATCAATGGATGGGATCGAGGGCCGGCTTAGAGGTATGGCCATGAGGGCACCGGCCTAGGGCCCAGTCTAAAAAGGGGCCCTAAATTTTAAAGTGCATATTGTAGTTCACTATTTTAAAAAAGTTGAACCTACAAACTCAAATTTGGTCTAAAACTGACTAACAAAAGGCCTAAAATTATTGCTTATCAATGAGAGTTAGTAATTTTTTTTGAAGTTTTTGTTCTTAAAAATCGTGACCATTTTTTAACGAAATCACATGACTGACTTTTAAAGTGCTAATATAATATGTTTTTTTACTCATCACGAGGGCCCTCACATTGGTTTTGCCCTAGAGCCCTCGAAACATTAGAGCCGGCACTGATAGGATCGAATTTGTATTTTACCTCTTAAAAGATCAACCAGTATCATTGGGTCTACTTTAAAAAGGCTCTATTGTTAAAGCTCGGTCCTTAGAGCTTCTAGTAGAACGTTGAACATTGGTTTATCAATCACGAAATTTAGGAGTACCTATAGTCACGTCTCTATAATCACGAAATTATCACAGAGGTACAGAGGTACGAGCTAGGCACTGAGCACACGGGCCAGGGGACGTGTACGTGCTATTCTGGCTATGCGTGATCAACAGCGACGCAACATGAACAAACTCTCTTTTCCCTTAATTAATCGCCCCACTATGCGTGGCTAGCTTACCAGCACTGGCTCCACGCACGCATAATTCATCTGCAGCCTGGCCACAGACTTTTTGGTGCTGATCACGCAAAATCATTGGTCGGCTTCGATCATATGCCTGGTAATTTGGTCCAGATCGATGTTGCGTAAAAATGAAATACTCCCTCTGTTTTTAATTTGTTGCCGTCGTTGACTTCTCCAATCAATTTTGATCATTCGTTTTATTTAAAATATTTACTCGAATGTATAAAATTTTAAGTTGTGATTCAAATAATTCTAATGATAAATCTAATTATATAAAAATATAAAAATTTATCAATTTTTTAATTAAATAAATAGTTAAAGTTTAATTTAAAAATCAATGATGACATCAATTAAAGAACTAAGGGAGTATGTTGTGGTCGCGGTTAATTAGTGGAGCTTTCATCTTACAGATGTCGCGCTGAGAAATTGTTGCTTCAGTTCGTCACGCTAGGCTTCGATCGTATTCATCGATTGAGCTCCATGTGATGACAGTGGCTTCCCAACACACTTGATCGAGAGCACTGATCACCAGAGCAGCCCCGATCGATCGAGGTGTCACTGTATGGGGATCCATCAATGGCGCGAGGGCGACCAAAATCTGATACAGTTGATAAGGAGGGGGGTGGGGTGGGGGTGCAGGCCTGAGCTTGATTGCTGCTGATGATCTTGGGCTGATTGCACGCATCCGCACAACTAACACATGATGCATTGCTGTCAGTTAATTTGTCACTGCTAATGCAAATTTCTTAATTTTCTTGTGATCAGTTTTGAGTAATTATTAATTAATAAGATGCAAGATTTTCGAGTGATGCTAGTATACTTATGAATGGGTTGTGCAGAACAAAATGTGTTGTTACTTGCATTGAGTCTGTCAGTAAAATTAAGGTTGTCTGCATGCTCTGTTTCCTTCTTTTTATGGAAAAACACATGCCTTTTTTAGTTGCGCTGCTTTTGGTATTGAAATGGTTGGATCCGGTTGTTTTGACAAGTCAATGATGAAACAGAAAGATTTGATTGAAATGCACGAGGAAATACTGTGGAAGTTACCATTGCTCCTCTAATATCTCTAATAGTATGTTGCTCTCATTCTGTGGTCAGTGAAAATAATGTTGTCTACATGCTTTGTTTCCTTCTTTTTAAAGAAAAACATATGCCTTTTTAGTTCGGCTGTTTTTGGTTTTTGAAATGGTTGGATGCGGTTGTTTTGACAAGTCAATGACGAAATAGAAAGATTTGATTGAAATGGTTGGAGGAACTACACTGAAAGTTACCGCTGCTCCTCTAATATCTCTAGCAGTATTTTCCAAAATGGATATCGTCCTCCACACACTATTATATTGGATATTGTTAACTATAGAGAATAATAAAATTAATCAGTTGGGCAATCATTTTCTTTTGTTTTTAAAAATATATTGACATTAAATGCTATTATCTTTTATGGATGGAAAGTAATTATGGTTGAATGATCCAATTTGATTTCGTAAGCAAATGAAATATCGATTTGATCTGACTCTTTTATAAATACATAGTGGATACATTACGAATGTCACAATTATTAATGTATATAGAGTCATTCCTTGATGCCGTAGTGGCTACATCGTGCTCCCTTCTGTAGTAATATTTCCAGTATTCAATCTATTTCATCACATACTATATTTCCGGTTTTTGAAGAATAGCACAAGAAAAATGCATCATGTTCAGTCCGATTAACACTATACTTCCAGAATCAAGTAATAAACCAAACTTTTAATCGAAGTTTGCATACTCCTTATATTCTAACGGCGGCAGAAAATTAAATCATGCCGCATACTATATACATAAGTCTTTGACTGGATAAAATTAAAATGTGGATCTAGTTGTTTTGACAAGTCAATGACGAAATAGAAAGATTTGATTAAAATGCTTGGAGGAACTGTTGTGAAGGTGGTCCTCTAATATCGCTATCTAGTATATTTCAAAAATGGTTATCGTCCTCTACACCCTGTTAACACTAGATATTGTTAACAATAAAAAGCTATAAAAATAAGGAATAAAGTCTAATTTACTCCCTTCAAGTATTCCTATATCCAAAGTTCAAATAACCTTCTAAACTATGTTTTAGTTTATTTTATCCCACCAAAACATGATTTTGAGTTAATTTATCCCCTCATACAATTTGTGAGATGATAAAGTACATCATAACACATATTAGAAAAATATATTTTCAATTTTTTACCATTACTTTGCATATAGTTTTGTATCCCAAAGATTAATTTACTATTAAATTACTTTTCTCGTAAAAATAATAATAAAATAATCATTTTAATTATGTGTTAGTATGTGCTTTATCATCTCGTAAAGTTTGATGTTAAGATTATACTTGTGTATTGAAAAATAAAAAAAAAACAAATTGTATGAAGGCATAAATTGACTCAAAATCATGTTTTGATGTAGTAAAATAAACCAAAACATAGTTTAGAGAGGTTATTTAGACTTTGGCTATCCTTAAGGAGAGTAAGTTAGACTTTATCCAAAAATAAATAACTATGCAATTGTTGCTATTTTTTTTAAAAAAACATTGGCATCAAATGCCATCATCTTTTCTGGATGGAAACTAATTCTAGTTGGATGTAACAATCTGATTTCGTAAGCAAATGAAATTGAGAAATTTGAGACTTTTAGAGAGTGTTTGGTTCAGCTGTGAGCTTTGAAAAAGCTGCTGCTGTAGAATATGGGCTGTGAGAAAGATAAAAGTCGTTTGGCATAAAACAACCGTGAGATTATGAAACTGCAAGATAAATATATAAAAATATATTATATATATTATAAATATAATATACATTATAGTTATATAATTATTATATAATTATAATTATATTACATAACTATAATAATATATAATTATAATATATATAATATTACATATATTACAAATATAAAATAATATATAATATAGATTATAACTATATAATATTAATATAATTATAGTTATATTACATAATTATAATAATATATAGTTATATATTAATTGTAATTATATAATATAATTATAATTATACATTACTATAATTATACATTAGATAGTTATAATTATATATAATTAAATATATAATTATATCACATAATTATAGTTATATAATATAATTATAATTATAAATAATTATATATTACTATAATTACAATTATACTTTTATTATAATTATATATTACATAGTTATAATTATATATAATTATGTGGTATAAATAATTATAATTATATGACATAATTGTAATTATATGTTACATAATTGTAATATATAATTATGTATAATTATACTTCCTCTATCCCAAAAAAGATTATTCCTAGCAGATTGAATGCCAACCAATGGTACAAGAACAAGGTACCCTTGCTAACACCTGGCACCTGTGCTGGAGTACGCCTAGGGACTTGGTGTTAGGCTACCCTTCCAGTACTACAGCGTGCCATTTACTATTGATGCATGCAAAGCCACCCAATGAAATCCAGCCAACTCACAAATACTTCATGTGTGCTCGTGCTTAACTGCAGAACTAGCGTGACTTCGAGAATGAGTAAAAGATCTGATTGATTCGATAGCTCCAGAAATAGAGTTTTTGTTTGACAAATTTGCAAAGCTAGGAATGACTTTTTTTTGTGGGAGGGAGGTATAATATATATAACCAGCACATAATAAGAGCAATTTCAGACCTATTTTTTCTTTTAAACTTAAAAAAAGCTACTTTTTTTAAAGAATTTTTGTCACAACTAACTTTTTTGGTTGAGCTTTTAGCTTTTGCAAAAACAAGAGCTAAAAGCTAGCTCAACCAAAGGCACCCTTATTAATGTATGAAAAGTCACTAATTGATGTCGTCGCAGCTCTGTCACCTTACTATAGTGATATTTCCAATATTCAATTTTTTTTTGTCATTTCATATTATATTATCAGTTTATAAAAGTGGCATGTGGAAAATGTATCTTGTTCAGTAAGTTCAACAATGTGTAATAAACGAAACTATCAAAGTTTCAATATATTCTATCATCGGGGGAAAAATAATGTAGTATACTATATATATATAAAGTCTTCAGCCGGATTAGATTAAATGGACCACTCGAGTTTATTGCAACCTTACTCGTTTTTTTGTTCAACTATAACTAAGATCCAGGTCAAAAACAAGTAGAAGAGGTTAATCGATCGAAATCTGATAAATTATTTATGACAACCACTGCAAACTGCTGTATTTTATTTTTAAGTGCTCGGTGGAATGAAAGCTCATATTGATGTTTAGTTTCAGTGAGTACTTACTAATTGTGAAGGGGCTCTCAATATAAACATAATGTAGTTATTTAAACATGCATGGAGATACTTTAGATCACTTTCTGTCGGCTAAAACAACATAAACAATTAATTCCCAGGAATAAGCACATGAAAAATACATCATGTGATTTTTAGATCGACAGATTGTTACTCTCTCTGTTCTTTAATGGATGTCACTGTTGACTTTTAAATTTAACTTTGACCATTCGTCTTATTCAAATTTTTTGATAAATTTTATATTTTTTGATATAGTTTGATTTATCATTAGAGTTATTTGAATTACAACTTAAAATTTTACATATTTGAGCAAATTTTTTGAATAAAACGAATAGTCAAAGTTGATCGTAAAAGTCAACAGTGAATCAATTTAAGAACAGATGGAGTAAAAATTTCTATACATGGTCAACTCACTTAACCAATTGTATAAATTGATCATACCAAGAAGTCACGTGTAATTTTATCTAATAATTAATCAAAGTCTTCAGAACTTAATTAACATCATGCCAAAAGTCATCGAGTGGTGCGCTATGCTATATACTCCTACTGGTGTTTTTTAATTATTGTCGTTGGAATAACAATTTTAGTTTAAAGATAAAATATATAAATTTGTTGTAATAACAATAATAATTTACTAACAAAAAGAATAAACTAGGCACGCCTGTCAAAAATATTAGATCCACGGAATACGCGCTCGTGCTGCTTGTGACCCTAGTCGTCATCATGCTCTGGGGGTGTGATTATATAACATCAACAACCAAAGAAACTGATTACCCAACAGCGCATGCATCCATGCCAGCTCCATGAGAGATTAGTATATCTTAGAGATATTTAAGTAATGACACCCCAACAAAAAAAAGAATGATCGATCCATGCCAAACAACAACTTGCCATGAGTATTCTAAATTGATTTCGAGCGTGTACAACGAGATCTCACTGGATCATAAGTAAGTAATTCTTACTGTGTCAGATTTGTCGCCTGAGTTTCGAACCCACATGTCAGCCGACAAACAAGATATTTCAACGGAGTTTAGTCTTATTTGCGTGCGCAATTCGAGGTCACTCGCTAAAAAATATATACTCCTATATGCCTCTCGCCTCTAACGGTCAGGATTATGAAGCTCCAAGAAGCACGCACTACACTGCCTCTCGCAATACATATAGATATCTCGATAAGTTAATTACCGCATTATATTACTCCTATAGTACTTTATTAATCCACGAGCGTCTGGCACAGTGACCCGTTGCAAATTCAACGTTGCCAACTCATGTTCTTACTTGGTGGCAAGCTAGGATCAGGATTTTCCTTAGACCATTTCACACTGGAGGAAGATAACTGAGCCATGCATTTCTTTCTCCATATCCATGCATGGAGCATGAGGACAAATGAGACGCCATAATGCCATGAAACTAGCTAAAGGCGGGAAATTAAGCACATCATGGCATGGCCAGGGCCCTGCTTTGAAGCTTTTGGCCGTGATTTAAGAGGTGATTAGGAGCACTTGCTTAAAGCTAACTAAAGCACTTGTGAATCTGATCTATGCAGGATTAGAAGAAGGCCATCCAATGGCTTCTTCTCAAATCTCACTCAAACAGTAAAAAAAAAAAGGAAAGAGGGATCACGTGTGTGTAACGGCAGCCGGGGATTTTCCGTCGCGAGCCCCCGGCCAGGTCACGCGCCATCGAAACGGCCGAACCTTCGCTACGGCGCCGTCACGGAGTGTAGCGGGCCGGCCCCACATGGCAGGGCTGGCACGTGGCTGTGCTCACCTCACCAGGTAATAGTTTTGAGATAGGGCTAGAGCTGCCTTTGGGATTTTTGTATTTATTTTTTTTTACTTCCCTTTTGTCTTTGCAGCCAATTGTTGCTTGCTTGCGTGCTGCCAACTTGCTCGAGGGAAAAATTGTGGAGCCAGCGTTGCATTCTCCGTCTGTTGCGAAAGAAAGTTGCAGCATGTTTTGTGTTTTGCCATTTTGGGGTTTGAGAGTTTCAAGTTATGGTTGTGACTATGCACGGGATGGATCGAGGTGATGAAGCGTATGTGGACTAGACTGATAGATGAGCTCACCTTTTGTTCTTTATCAAATTTCGGGATGGACAGGTGGTGGACTATGCTAGAGATGTGTTGGCTTCATCATACGGGTAGCTGTCCATATCGGTGTATACGTGGTATTGATATTAGAGATTTTGCGTACATCGGTTTGGTGTATTTTCTTTTTAACTTTTCTTCAGTCTTCACCAAGATGACATAACAAAATATAAAGCATCTGTGAAAGTTTGGAACACAATAAAACATATACTCCCTCTGTTGTTTAATTGATGTCACCGTTGACTTCGTCTTATTCAAAAAATTAGTTTAAATATGTAAAGTTTTAAGTTGCGATTCAAATAACTCTAATGATAAATAAAATTTTAACAAAATATATGATATTTATTAAATTTTTTAATAAAATAAATAGTTAAATTTAGAGTTAGAAGTCAACGGCGACAACAATTAAAAAACGGAGTGAGTACATTGTTACTTCATAATTAAAATTAACCAAAAAACCTCACACAAAAAAAAACCTTCAACTTGCAACCTAAACGGCAGCCTCATGCCAAAAAAGAGCCTCCGAAAGCACCGGCCCAAAGCACCAGTTGCGCAAGGGCGGTGCTCTTACCGGGGACGGTGACGGGAACCAGCAGCGCCGCACTGGTATCCGTATAACCCCCTCGCAGTTCCCACTCCCGCTGCTGCACGCAGTCGGCGCTCCACTCCGCTCACTGCTCCTCCCCGCCTTTTCCTCGCAGCCCCCTCGGATTCACATATATTCGCGCCGCTCCCCCTCAGACGGGTCGTCGCTCACTCACACCGCAAGCGCCTGGGTGGCTGGCTTCTTCTGCAGGCGGGCGCCGCGTTTCCGGTATTCGCGAGCAGTTCCCCGCCAGCCGCCGCCATGGACACCAAGAAGCAGGGCTTCTTCTCGGCGCTGCGGGAGGAGGTGGCGCGCGGGCTGTCCCCGGCGCGCGCGCGGCGGCGGTCGGCGTCCAACGCCGCGGAGCTGCGCGGGTGC
>BCLF01000214.1:47311-59012 GCA_001602275.1 Zoysia japonica
CGGCCGTCGTCCCCACCACCGCGGCGGCCCCCGCGCCCGCGCCCAGCGTCAAGAAACCGAAGGAGACCAAGAAGAGGCACGAGGCGCCCGCGTCGCCCCCGGTCGCCGCGGCCTCCGCGGGCGGCGGCGTACTCGCTCCCGGCCCCGGCCCCTCCGCCGCCGACATGATGGTACGTACGCACGCTCGTCACTTCGTCACACACTACACCGCGCGCACGGTTGCAGCAACTGCAACAGCACCATTTACTACTGTAGTACACCACTGGCGCGTACACGCGTCGAGGTCCCGGTCCGTCGGACTCGAAACCCCGGCACGGTGAACCGGATTTGATCCCCTCCGGCTCGCGCCCGCCAGTGTGCACGACTTCCGAGGTGGGTGGGCCTCGCGCGTTCGGGGGATGGTATGTCATGTCGGGCCACGGGACTGCCCCTTCACTTCCCGATACGCTATTTCTTTTTGGCGAAGAATGCTTCCCTGTTTCAATGACACGTGGGGGCCACTAGTAGCCGGTTCCTAGGTGGACTGGTCAGCTTGACTGTTCATTCCGGCTCTCTGACTGCGTGTGGGACCTGTTTTGCAGAGCGGCGCGGCGCGAGGGTGCGCGACAGCTGCGGCGCTGCTGGCGACGCTGGTGCTGACGCTGACGGTGGGTCCGGCGTTGGGCTGAGGACGGTGGGCCCGCTTTCCAGGGAGTCATCGTGGGATACTGTATTGGTGTGGTGTGATATTGTATTGTGATTCCGGTGCGATGACATGGGTGAGCTTGGTTAGATATGCGTAGTACTCGTGATTTGGACTTTGAGCACCGATATGATTCACTAATTGATCAGCATTTGCTGCGTTTCTACGCCCTTCATGCGACTTTTTTTACCTGCTGTTCCTAAGTTTATTTATCTTTTATTTGTGATCCACATCCACATATTGATCAGCATTTGCTGAGAAATGTCCTTCGTTTGATATTTTTTCGTACTAATAGTCATTAGTTGACATTTTATTTTGAATTGTCTTAAACATCATTCGTTAGAGGAGATTTACCATTCGCAGCAAGTAACATTAAACTACAACGTTTGAGATTAGATATGACCATATGCATCCTTTTAACATAGAAACATTTGTATTAAGAACCCGGCTGTGTGCTTTAAGCAGAGGTCGGAAATAGTTATGTTTTCTTTATTAAAAAACATAGAAACGTGACCTCTACGAGTTGCCGGTCGACAATTCCCAGTTTGTTATGCTGAGACATTCAAAAACTGAACTAAAAGTTATACTGTGCAAATAGTCTTCAGGTTTTTTACTCCATCCGTTCACAAATATAAACCTTTCCCAATTTTTAAAGTCAAACAAATTCAACTTTGACTATCAATAGAGAAAATATTATAATATTTGATCAAATATAAATGATGCTATTAAATTCATTGCAAAATCAGCTAGTATCATAATAAATAACTCTTGATATTTGAAATACCTGATTTATTAAGATATATTGGTTAAGTTCAAAAAATTGTGTTTGTAAAAATCTGATGCTTTTAGAAAGACTTAGAGCACAACATTTGAATATGTATGGTAAATAATGATTAAACATATCTTATGTCTCTAAGGCGAACAAAATAATCGGATCAACCCTCAATCTGCACTAAAGAAATCAGTATGGCTAGTAGGAAAAGCACGTAAAATTGTGAGTTGAGGGCACATATGCCCCCACTCCATGGCTTCACAAGCCATTTGAATTTTTATATTTTGCACTTCTGCTTATGATTTTAATTTTCTAAATCGTACTATTTTTTAGCAAAATTATGAGTAATAAAGAAGAAACGTACCCTGAATGTCTCAGCTTGGCCACCGACGGAGGCTTGCCAAATCAGTTGAACCGGCTAAATATAAATTTAAATATAAACGTACCCTGAATATATAAGTATGCTATTGCCAAAAGTTTTAGAACTGACCGTTGTTAGGGCCACATAATTCGGAAAAAAAATTCTCTAAGTCCGGTTCGCAAACGAGCGATCTGCGGGTGTGCTTCCGATTCCTGCCACGTGGACAACTCAGCCCATCCGACGCTCGCACGATGTCGGCTCTCGCACAGCCGCACGACATGCCTACGGCTCAGCGCGCTCACGTCTTCAGCCGCCGGCTCATGCGATGCCATCGCCATAGCTCCCTACGGCGACCTGCCTCCCTCCTCAGCCAGGCGCTTGACTTTCGCCTCTGTTGCTCCTCCTGAGGCACGTTTGCAGGCACGAGCTGCTCAGCACTGGAGGTTGAGCAGGACGGATGAAAGAGGCGGGAGGGATATGCGGCGAGCAGGAATGATGGGTTTCGACATGGCGTTCGCGCTCAAGATCGCCATGGTGGTCGCCGTCGTGTCGTGACCATCACGAGGGAGGCGCGGCCGCGTGGATCGAGCACGCCGAATGAGGGAGGCAGGAGGGGAGCTGCGCCGGCGGCTGAACTGCTAAAGACATGAGCCGAGCCGTGGACACCATCCGAGAGCCGAACGTGGTGCAGGAACCGTCATCCTCCTGGGCGTCGGATGTGCTGTGTTGTCCACGCGGCAGGAATCGGGAGCACGTCCGCAGATCGCTCGTGTGTGAACCGGCCGTAGAAAGTTTTCTTTCCCAGAATTCGACTCCAAGACTCGTTTTACAGTTACCAGCGACTAAATCACTGTAGCATCGTCCAGATTCTAGAAGGGGACAAGAGGAAAACAACACCGATGCAAAATTGAACAAAACCCGAAGATCACGCCGCCCCTTTCGGAGCAGCTGGCCGGCTGGCCCCTGCAGCCATGCTACTTGCAACTTGTTTCAAAATAAATACTCTCCCTGTTCTTTAATTTTTAATTCGATGTCATCGTTGATTTTTAAATTTAATTTTAACAATTTATTGTTCAAAAAATTTGCTTGAATATGTAAAATATGTAAAATTTTAAGTTGTGATTCAAATAACTCTAATGATAAATCAAATAATATCAAAATATATGAAATTTATTAAAATTTTTTGAATAAAACGAAAGTTAAATTTAAAAGTCAACGGCGACATCGATTAAAGAACGGAGGGAGTACTTTTTAAAAATAATGTTTAACGATTTATTTTATTTGAAATTTTATAAAAAGTGAGCAAACTGTGATTAAAGTATTTCTAATAAATAAATAATAATTTTTAAAAAATTATTAGGAGTAGCAGTAGGCCTTTGTTTGCTTATTACAGACTCAAAGAAGGTATCAGTCAATGATGAGAAAGCAAGAATAAGCTTACGGATAGTAGCAACCGATACCTTTGATCACCTGAACCAACATGGCTTTAACAAATGTTTCTTTATAAAGATAAAGCAGAAGCTTTACATAACCGTATATCTGCACCGCTTTAGCATAAGGGTTTGCCACACTTGACACGCAATTCCAGTTTGTTGTTGGCTTTTCGGCACCAAATATGTCGGTATCGTCAGGAAAGTGAGGAAACCCTGGTCGAGAAACGGAACTCCGACTGCCGTCCGTCCGCCGCGCGCCGGCGCGCGCAGGGCGCGAAATGGCTTCGGGTGCGAGCGAGTCGCACCACGGCGGCATGGAACGAGCGGCTCCACTCCACTACAGGCAGCTGCACTGCAGAACACTTGCATGTTGATGCTGCAGAAGTGCACAAATTTTTGTAACATGTGCCAAGTTCATAATTATGCATAAGACATTCTTATGAATATTATTTAACACAAGCATTGCATGACCATAGCATTTCAAATTTCGAAATTCAAATTTGAATAAATTTAAATCTATCCTTGTGAAGAAACTCAAAAATTTTGAATACAACTTGACCCAATAAAAAATTCTGGTATGACTACTCTTGATTCCTTGAATTTACATGATTTTTATTGAATTTTTAGATGTTGTTTTGATGGCCTAAAAATCAAACAATCTTTGAAATCTGTCAAATTTAATGAATTTTCATTTTTATTCTACATCCCTGTTCGTGGTGTTTTCAGTTGTAATGGATTCATCTTCACTTATTCTATCCCTAGAAAAATCCGCAAAAAATTGTGAGGATTCAAACCTAGGTAATCTTACGATAAAAAAGGAGAATATTTAACCAAAAAAAAGAAAAAAGAGCCATGGCCTTACATGTGAGCCTCACTCCTCTCTCATCTTCAACCTCCCAACAATGTTTAGAGGAAGGACGGCACGTGCCTATGACGTGGCAGCCCCTTCACCCGTTTTCTCACTGTTTGACATTGTTGGGAACCCCTCATGCTGCCTATGGCCCCCACCTTCGATGCCGTCGACTTTCCCTTCCTTTCTCACATCCAAAACCGGACAACTTGCTTTATTCCTCCCTCTTCCTCCATTGTTTCAATCTCCACCTTGAAAACAAGAGGAACAACGATTTCCGTTGCCCTCATCACCGATAGTCGAAGGAGGAAGCTTCTTCGAGCTCCTCCACGGCTTTCTCAACATTCCTCAAACTCGGAGCTCGTCATCCCTTTCTTCTTCATCCTCAAGACCGGTGGAACTCCAACATTATTGACCTCAACATCAAAAGCATCGCTTCAAGTCTTTCCTCTTCGTCGAGCACTTTCCCAAGCTCCTAAACGTCGAGGTGAAACTCCCTCCTTTTCTCTTTGCCTTGCCATTTGGTGCCCTATTGTTGAGCTTCAAGTGCATAAACGGTTTTCTTCACCATTTTTGTTGAATTTTTGAGAAAACTTGTTGCATATACTTTTAGCACCTCAAATGGCGTCCCTAGGTCATATTTGTTCTTTAATCTTTGTTTGACTTCCAAATAACATCTATTACCATCAAGGGAATCATTTCCTTTCTTCCCGAGCATTTTCTTTTTCCAGAGTCAAACAAATGCTCTTTTTCCAGAGTCGGACATGTCCGCTGGGACGGACTAGTCTGAGCTGCCCCCTTTGCACCCTCTCTGGAGTCCGAACAAGAGCTCCAAACAAGTCCGCCCACTTGAACGAGTTCGACCCTCTCACCTTGCAAAATTTATAGAAAAATCATTCGAGCTTTGATTTATGTGAAACTTGTTTTTTTAGTTTCATATCTTTGTCCTCTACATGAAAAAAAATTGATACATCCTAAAATCCAATTAGAAAAATTAGGTTTTGATTTTAAGCTGAATAAAGGTTATAATCATCATTTCAGACTAGCTGCACTATTTTGCTCATTTCAAGTCATTCTTTTTGTATTGGAGTCATGACCCATTGCATTTCATGTCTACCAATTCTCATATTATTTGTACCTCATTTCATACCATTCTCATATCATTCATTTGGTGCATCTTCTCATGTTTAGAATGTGAGCCTTTGGAGGGTGACGTTGGTGGTCCAGAGGGCGCAGCTGAGCTAGCGTTTGAGAGTAAAGAACCTGCAACTCAAGGCAAGCATCTGCATATCTTAACTGTTTTTGGATGAGTCATTTAAATGGTTGTGTTGAGGTCAATAATATAATTGCATTAGTTGGGCATTAGAAAAGATTCTTGATATCCTAATTGTTGCATTACCTTTCTTATCCTTTATTATCACCCTTCCTTGTTGATGACTTGGATAAGTCTAGAAGTTGGACTTTATCGGTATTGCTTAGTGTGCCTCTAACTTAAACAGTTGAAGTTGAACGGTGGAAGGTCATCATTGTTCGCGTAATATAGGTGATTACTTGAAAACAATTGACCACGCTCTTAAAAGGTGATGTTGGATGTGGTCTGATTTAAGGAGAATTGCCTGATGGAGTGTTGGTTGTCCTTGGCACTCCTCGTACTTCCACATGTTATGATAATGAGTAGGTGAGCCTTCTTCCTTATCTAGCTACGATCATTTGTCCCATGAGTTATAGGGCTGTAGAAGGGGCATAGTGCGACCAACTCGCTTGGACCAGACGTCGGTTAAATAGTCGAGGTGTATTTGGAAGGGGTTATTACACTGAATCCTACCTACTTCCTATGAGGAACCGTCCAAATTGAGTTTCAATTAGTCAAATTAGCTTACAGTCCATAAGCAACACAAGCTCAAATTTTGACTAACAAGAAATCAACCTCGGTAGTCCTCTGATATGCTTTCCAAACATAGCCCAGGACAAGAGCATATCGATAACTAACATTGTATACATCGCAAAGGGATACACATACTTTAAAAATAATTGGAGAAAATTATTACAATTTATAAGTAAAGAAGGATATAACAAAACTTACATGAATGGGAGTAGTAGGGTCATAGCTTTCAACTCTCAAACTTTCTAAAACTATGGTTCAACAAAGGCCAATTTAGTTTAGGTTCTAACGAGGATTAACAACAAGGTAAGCAGCGGAAATTTTGTTTTCAAACAAATCAAAAAGAATGGTTGTGCCCAGCCCACGAACACCACCATCAAGCTAGAAAGGGCAATCATTAACAGTACCTGCAAAACTCCAACAAGGCAAACGTGAGTACGAAGGTACTCAACAAAACTTACCCGTGGGTAATCTCGACCCCAAAGATAATGCATAGGGTTAAATAGCAAGGATAAGACCATAGGTTAAAACATTTTGCATCAAGCGATGATTAAGATAAAGTGACATATTAAGCAAGCATAAAGCAAACAATCTTAGGGTATAAGACACCTATTAACCCAAGCCCCTAAGTAACCCAAGTAACAAGTAAACAACAATACTGAGATATGTCCACAATACATCAACTCTATACGAGCTGACAACCTTTCTCACAGGTAATTAGTTAGGTGAAGTTGTTAACTACGATGAACAATGATAGACTAAGTTTGGTCATAAGCGGGACCGCGGTGATTCGAATCGATTATACACCCTGCAGGGGAGTCCAACTGTACCCACACGACTTGAGGACCATCTGGCTCATGTAACCCGCTAAAGTTACACAAAAAGGCACTCATGTCAACCTTTCTCTCACTCATTCTCAAGCGGTTGGACTATCGACAAGTCAGAGAGGACCAGTCCCGTGTCTCGTGGGAGCCCAGTGGTCACTCGTGCGTACCAGTCAAGACATGCCGTCATTGCTCAAACGCCGATATGCAAATGAGATATTCGGCTTGTCTTACCATTATATTTGACATGTGCTATGAACGGAAAGTGCTTAGGCCAACATTAACAACGGTCGGTCCTTAATCCACACAGACGGGGCTAGCACCGTGAAGGCCCGGCCTTCCCAATTCATCCTATATACCATACCCATCCGGTCTCTAATTTATTCATCCTCAGATTTAGCCCAATCATATGAGTAACCAGGTAATATAAAGATTCTATACTCTCGAAACAGTGGTGACCTTCCACTGATTCAACTTCTACCGCTTTAAGCATGGCGAAGCAAGACACACCGTAAAATGAAAAACTCTCACCTTAGAGAAGAACATTCAAGAACAAGGTAGAACAAGTAATCAAGGAATGGATAATGTAGCAATTAGGATTCATTACACATATACCATTAATACCCTACCTAATGCATGACATAATTATAACTAAAACAAGTCAATATTAACAACTGATCCAAAATAGGGTTCAAGATGCATGGTGCTTGCCTTGAGTTTGCAGGTGTTCCACACAATCAAATACATCAGCTCCCCATTTCCCATCACCCACGTTACTCTCCGAAGCATCATTCACTAAACAAGAAGTAAACGCTAGTATGAAAATGCATGCTATGCAATGCAACGAGAGAGATGCAGTGAATTAACCAATAATTATTAATTGGATTACTATACATAGGAATAAAATGGGTTTGTAATTATGAAGATTAATTAATTAGTCTCTTAATTTTATAACCTTTCTTTTAATAGTTGAAGTTGATAATTTAATTAGTTCAATATTCTAAAATAGTATAAGGTAATTAAATTCAACTAACTTAGGGGGGGCAGAATACTTGCAGGGATCCAGATCTAATTATAATTAATCATAGCTATTTAACATAATTTAATTGTATGATATAGCGGCTTAATCAATTACTAAAGCAATTAATTTAATTTGATGAGAGAAACTAATTTAATAATATTTAGCAATGTTACTGGACCCAAATCAATTTTAATGGGTCAAGATCCAGTAAAGATAATTTATGACAAAATTTAGTTAATTATTGATAGCTACTCTAATTATTATGAATTAATTACTAGAAATTAAAAATAATTCAATTATAAAATAATTATTAGTGATATGGTCTAAAATAATTTTATCCTATTCTGAAATCATGTATGTGACAAGCATGCAAAGGATCACTAATTAAATACACATACAAAACTTATTATGAATTAAATATGCAAATGCAATTATCAGCCCTTAATTATTATTTAAATAATTAAATATTGGTCTTTAATAGGATCAATAAAAATTTAATGATTTTAGGAGTCTAACAAAGTTAGTTTCTTATTTTTCGAGCTAGTATGAATTTTCTGTGATTTTTGCAATCCTTATCGAATATTTTGCGCAATTAGAAATTGGTTTTCCCAAAATATTATAAAACCAGCTCACACTGGGCCATGTGGCAGACTGCTGGGGCAGGCCACTCAGGTGGCCACAGACCTTGCCCCACCGGATCCTGCTGTAGCCACAACAGATCCGGCGAGCAACAGGGAGGCACCATGGCGCCGGCCATGGCGCTCTGTCAGCGGTGGCAGCCGGCTCGCTGGAGGCAGCTCCCCAGTGGCCGCGCGCTTGGATCTAGGCACCAAAGCGGTGGCCACCGCATGAAAAGCTTGAAGGGGAGGTCGCCAGGGCGAGGTCTTCATCAGAAAATGGTCGACGGCGGCGACCGGCGCTGGAGGAGGTTCAGCGAGGTCGGGATGGCGCTCCGGTGAATGAAACTCGAAAAGGCTTCTTCCTAGAACTTCACAGCGCAGAGAAGAAGAGCGGCGTGGGTGAAGATGGCGCCAGAAATGGCCGTAGCTATCTCGTCACCGGTGAGGTGCCTCGGTTCCGAAGACAGGCGGCGGACCCATTTCAAAATTTCTCCACAATGGCGAACAATATGTCCGAATCTTGAGTCAACTAAGTGTATTGGTGAGTTAGGAGCGCGAATCAGGAAGAATTGAAGACAACTCACTGGGAAATCAACGGACTTGGAGCTGACTTCCGGGAGAACTCGTAAATTGGGGGAAATCCCAATTCGGGCAGCTCGACTGGCATTAGGGAAAGAGGAGGGCAGTGAGGGCTCAGGGCAGGGTTGCGCGCCTGCTGTGCCGAGGAGGAAAAACAGGGCGGCTCCGGGTGGTGCTCCACTATGGTGATGCCGCTTGGACGGTGAGAGCAGGGAGCGAGCGAGCGAGAGAGAGAGAGAGAGAGAGAGCGCTCGACCGAGGGGGGTGGAGGCGCGTGGACAGTCGTTCATGAGATCGGGGCACGTCAACAGGGCCGTGGCGCGCATGCACGCAAGCTCCAATGGCGCAGCGGCAGCTGGCTGCTTGTGCTGTCCGCTGCAGATTGGGGAAGAAGGCTGGAGCGGCTGACAGATGGATCCCGCGGGGATTTCCTAATTTCCTGATTTTACTGATTTTCCTGCAGTGCCTCTGTTTTTCCCTCAAAAGGTTAACTTACCGAGCTCCGATGAATTTTAACTTTTGCAGGTTTGAAGAACATTTCATTATGAACAAATTTCCTTTTAGGCTCATCTCCAAATTCGAAAAGGATTTAATTCTACAAATTTCGGAAGACAGGTGTTGTTTGAAGGAAGTAGATTAATTTGGAACTTTGAAATCTTTAGATTTAAATTTTTCAAAGAAACTATTTTTAATACCTACAAACCCCAGTTATTACTTTTAAATAATAATTTTTTTGTGAATTGTTTGAGCTTCCACTTTTAAATTCCAATTCAGTCCAAAATTTAAATTTTAACTTGAATTGTTTTATTTCTTTTTGGAGCTCTACTTTGTTGCTTTTGAATTTGATTCATGAAATTTGATTTCTTTGAGTCCAAGGAAATTAGAGGTGTTACACTTTCGACGAGTTGTTTGGTGAGTGGTCGTGTGGTGTGTGGGTACATCTTTAAAGATGTACTCTCTCTCAAGATGTAAAAAAAATTTGAATTGTCGCGGTCTCGGTTATGACCAAGCTTTGGTACAGCAACAACATAATAGTAATTTTCTCTAGTTGTGGTTGATGGATACTGTGTTATGTGAGCTTATGAATCTTCACTCATTGCTTGTTGATGGTATAGTAGCGTCGCCTATGTAGCTTCACTTATGTTAAAGTTTACAATTCAATTACTATGCGACATTAATACTTTTATGCAAAATGTTATTATACATCTTCTTGTCCAATGCCAAATTGCATACTACTTGAATAGATTAAGTGGTGTAAGTTTTGCTGAGTACCGCTACTTGTTGAGTTTTGCTTGTGAGGATGAGCTCATGTTTGGGTACTTCTATCCTCTGGAAAACGGTAATGGACAGGAGTAGGCGGTGCTTATGGGTTGAGCGCCAAGGCCTTTTGGTTTGTTTTTCGCTGCGTTGTACTCTTGAACAAGAGCTACACACTTCACCTAGCTATGTTCTTAATGTTGTTAGTTTTTTTAGCCTTGTTGAGCTCAAACCCTTATTTTGTAATATCTAAGTTAAGACAACTTCTAATCAACTTTTAAGTTTGCTCTCTACCCATGTCTTGTGATATGAATATTGATTTTGGTATTGAAATGCATATCAGAGAATACCGAAATTATATGCAGTATGATCGAATATCTTTAGTTGACAGCTCATAATGGCCTTTGACACGTGACGTGTCGTAATGTCGACATGTATTAACGTTGATTCCATGTTTAACCGACATATTTAGTCATAATGTATATAATTTGAAAGGCTCCTCCACAACCTTCATGGACACTAGTACTACCAACTAATGCTTCTCATGGGTGTGTACAGGCTCAAATCAAACAATTTCGCCATTCAAAGCAGAATTTTTTCTATCTAAAAGATATAGAGCAGAATTTTGAAACAGAAACCAAAGTAAAAGGTTCAGAGATGTTCTTCGATCTGTCAATACCTACCATGCATGTGTAACAGAAGCTGGAATGTGGAAACCATCGATGGCAGTAACTGAGCTGCTTACAGACTAGAGTATTCAGTTTATCTAGCAATGGAACAACAATACTTATTTGTAATGTCGGTCCTCAATGAACACAGTAATGCAACGAATCGGTCACTTGAATCGGTCACTTGAAGCTTTAACAAAGTTTGAACGTATTATATAGATGACAGTTTTTAGATCTAAAGAAGAGGGTTATGATTTTTGGGATAGTTTTGCAAAGATTAAAGGGTTTAATATTAGAAAGAGGAAGATCAGACATGCATCTAATGGCGTACATTTTTATTCTCGCATCAGAAAATTGCAGCTCTTCAGAAATCTGAAATTTTAAGCTATGAGAATGGAAGCCTCAAGAAATACCAAATAATAAAGATATTATGGAGCATCTATATGGAGCATCCCAGAATATCGGGCTTGTCATTATGAATATATATAACTTCTCACATTTAGATAAGCATACCAAGATTTTAGATGGAGCTACAAATATTTTATTTAAGTTTATGAAACAAAGGCAACTTGAGGATTATGAATTCTTTTTTAACTATAAGACCAATTCGGAAGACCGATTGCTAAATATGTTTTTGTGTGATGCTTAGTCTCGCATAACCATTTGGAGATTTAATTATTTCTTACAATACTTACTTGACAAATAGGTATAACATGGTATTCGTTCCTTTTATCAGTCTGAATCATCGTCAT
>BCLF01000214.1:60581-85382 GCA_001602275.1 Zoysia japonica
TGATAAATCTTTAGTGTTCAACTAATAACCATATTTTTTTCATTACTCTTTCTTTTACTCCTAACGACTATTAGTTAAATCTTTGCATGTGTTAGCATATATAATTTAATGTTATATGTGTGTGTGTGTGTGTGTGTGTGTGTGTGTGTGTGTGTGTGTGTGTGTGTACATATATATGTATGTATGTTTTTTGTGGCTTATATAAAACCTGTCTTACAATTATTTTAGGAAGAATGTTTTAAATTGTATGAGTAGTTGGATATATATCAAGTTATATATATAGCTACGGGATATAAAAACTTTACATATATGTATCATCTATAAAAATATCTATATACACAACTGGAATGGTCAGTTTCCAATTTCAATTCCCCCAGAGTTTTCTAATGAGTCCTAGGGAAAGATCTTTTGCCTATAGTGTTTTCGAATGAGTCCTAGGGAAAGATCTTTTTCTAATGAGTTTCCTAAGGGAACCTTTTTCCTAGTGTTTTTGCCTTTTTCACTAGGATTTCAACCCTAAGGAAACTCGTGAATTTCAGTAGTGATAACCTATGAAACTCACGTCAAGCTTGTGAATTTCAGTAGTGATAAGCTGATCACCTGGTAGACAGATAGATCTTCAAGACTTCATCGGCCAACATTCGAACTTATCTCCGCAAAGCCGCAACCTTGAAACATTGTTTCAAATGTGGGAAACGGTCTTCTCCCATTCGAAAGATGGAAAGATCAAGTTGCACTGGCTTAGCAGCCGGCCATGAGCTATTATTCCGTTTTGCTGTGAGGCATCAGTTCGTACCTCACACATATGCGCTTCTTCACATATCCAATTTGATCATTACCTGGATGCAACTGGTGGTTTACCATGCTACAGGATGGTCCAATGCTGCCCCGGCCGTCTCGTTGATTCGGCTTTAAGTACAAGAAACCATGCATGTCAGTTATCCCGATCCAATTGGATCTTGCGATCGATGCTTGTAGGAGGTTAAGTCGTCTTACTGTCCTCGATCACACGTTTGTTGGGAAGAAGATAGCGATGAATCGCTGCCTCTTGTGTGTGCTGGATCTTTGCAGTTGCAAGCGTTACTTACGATTCCTTCAGTTAGTAGTTTCGTGCCTTTCTGCTGCTAAACTCTTTCCTTGGATCAATTCAGTGACTGTGCCGTCTCCATAGTTCAATTTATTTTGCTGTTTTTTGGTGGCCTGACATCCAAATGCACCATTTTTTTTTTTTTGCAGACCCAGTCTTTTCTTTTATTTTGTCTGCAACTCACGTGCTCTGGCTAACCTAGAAAGTTCACAGCATCAATCAGCTAAAAACATTCTGTGACTCAGTCCCAAGACCTGAACTCCAAGCTACCCCTAACTGGGAGACGGCAGGGCCCCGCATCGATCTTTCGGCCTCGAAATGTAACTTTTCACTGAAAAACGGCTCCCCTTTTCCCTGTGTACAAGGAGCACTCACTTTTTCAATGTACACATGCTTTCTAGTTCCTAGTAAAAATTTCAAAACTTTGTTCCTCTGCCTCGTTCTGTAACTATGCATCTGCACTGGCAGAAAAATTGCAGCACATGCTTTCTAGTACCTTTCTATGCATAGAAAATTTCAACACTTTGCTCCTCAGCCTTCTTCTGTAATAATTTGAACACATGCTTTCTACCTTTTACTGCAATGGCTTGTCTACCATTCTATGCGTGAATTGAGTTTTCGAATTATGCATCTGCACTACCAGAAAAAAAGCAAGTTATGCAGTAAAAGATCTCAGTCTTGCAGAGTCTGAACATTAATCAATCAGGATGCATTCATTAGTTATGATCAATAGACAACTTGGGATCAGGATTACAGCTTAATCCACCCCCAATTTCCATTTGCCGACACCTACGACAGCAACAAAGCCAAAAAAAAAATGAGAGAGGAAAAAAAAAAGAGAAGCTGCTGCTGCTTCTACTACACAACACAAGACACACACGAGCTGGCTGCTGGTACAGTTCATCGAAGGATCCATGGCGAGGAGCTGCGGGTTCATGTCATCCTGAGGCTGAGGTACTGGTTGCACGGCATCAGCCACGGCGCCTGCTGCCTCACCATCCCTTCCCCGAGCCCAAGATCAAAGGCCACCGCCCTCTGGTACGGCGGCGCCGGCGCGTGGACCGCCGCAGCCGCCACCGGCCCGTCGTCGGAGCAGTACTCGACGGACGACGGCGGAGATGACGACATGAGGCTCGCGCCGGAGCAGTCCGACGCGAACGGGGAACCACCGCCGACGGAGTTGTGTCTTCCCGCTTGCCTGTCGCTCCTGCGACTACGGCTACGACCGGAGGCGGTGGACCGGCCGCCGCCGAGCGCCAGCGTCAGCTCCAGCTCCGCGTCGGCGTCGTCCTCGTCGGTCGTGACGACGATGTACTCGTCCGCCGGGAGCTGCAGGTTCAGCGCGCGCCGTGGCTGCTTGCTGCGCCGGCGCCGGGTGCTCGCCGGCAGCTGTGCTCCCCTGCCCAGGTCGCTCATTAGCTGTCTCTGGATGCGGTACAGGCGGTGCAGCTCGTGGACCTACAGGAACGCGAAGAACACGCCAATCAGTGACAGCCACTACAAACAATTTGACAAACCGCAGGGAAGACGGAGGAATGAGCATGAACAGCGTATGGTTTAAATGTAATTACCTGCTGCCTGAAGGTCTCTTCGTGCTTGAGCACGGCCATCTTCATGACCTCCATGTCACACTGCCTCACGGCGACCTGCTGCTGCTGTTTGTGCATCATCATCATCATCTCCAACCTTGTTTCCATTTCCTTCTTCTTCCCTCGCTTTGCGCTCTTCTTCCTCCTAGCCTTTCCACGGTAAGTTCCACACTCAACTTTCAGTCAACGTTGTTGCACGGGACAAGAAACCTACAGGATGAAGGGCGCAGGTATGTTGCTGTGGACTCGTGCTGAAACCGGGGGTGGCAAGGCGCGGGGATTTATAAACGAACACTGGCTCTCCGATGCTCGTGGTGGGGGTGGTGCCTGTCGCTAGACACTAGGAAGGCTCCTTTTCGGCGTGCACTCACACACACACACAGAGAGAGAGAGAGAGAGAGAGAGAGAGAGAGAGAGAGGGACCAATGGAGTACACTGTCACTGAGTTGCATGAGGGGGCATGGCATGGCATGCTGTGCCCCTCCCAGAGCAGACAGCACGGCCTGCGTCTAGTTTATTCCCCTCTTCTTCCTCCTCCTCCTCGTCGCCCCATGCACGCCGGAGCCCCACCCCCTCCCAGGAACCGAAGCGACTCCATGGCTGCGTCCAGTACAACAACGCTCGCATCAACCTTGTGCCGTTGTGCGTACACATGTGCGCCATGATCATTGCACACGACACGGAGTACTCCATGAACGCCGCCATGGTAGCCAGGAGGACAACCGCTTCGGTCGATCCGTTTGCTTTGCGCAGCAGTTTACAGTTATTTTTCTGTTGCTTTCTCTCTCTGTGCGTGTGTGTAAGAGACCGAGAAGACGGAGCTGTCAGATGTCACTGAAAACAAGCAAAGGGACGGAGGAGGCACATGACTCTGATGATGACGATGAGAGGTTCATGCATGTCATTCTGTGCAAAGACTGCAAACTGCTCTTCGTTTGCAACTCGTCGGTACGATCGTTGGGGGAATCTATCCAACGAGATGAATCCACCCATCTCTTGGGGCAGAGGGTAATGGACCAGTGGCAGTTCCTTGTCCCCGAAAGTAAGCTGAGATCGAAGGCAGCGAAGGCTGGCGTTGTCGACGGCGTCGCTTTGGCAGGAAGAAGTTAAATTGCTTCCTTCTTCGGAACGTTAAAATCATTTGGGACCCAAGTTACTAACTGTAATTTCTGCAGTACCCCTACTTGGGAGTGTTAGAAGATGGGGTCTGAACTCTGACGAAACTGCAATTTGCAGGTGCCTTTTTCTTACATCAGCGAGGCGATCACTGATCAGGGACCAGCGACCGATGACAAGTCGATTACAAACCGGCCTAAGCAAAATAACGGAGCAGCAGAGGAGGGACAGGACAGCGGCGCACGCGTTGCCGGCGGAGGGAGGCGCAGCCGTACGCCACCGCGGGGGCGGGTCCTCCGTCCTCCCGCTTTACCGGCTCTCTTTCTTCTTCCTAGCGCAGCAATAAGGTCCCTTTTTATGGATAAAGCTAAAGATGAGAACACTGTCCGTTTTTTCATGGTTCCACAACGTCTGTCTCTCATCGCTTCCACGGTGCCAGTTTCGATTTCATTTGACAAATTTAAAAATTATTGGCTAGGGGACGCAGGTGAACCCCACTGGATCACTAACAGAAGAAAAGACCTCTCGTTTATCATTTTTATGTACTGGAGTAGTACCAAAAGAAAACATGTCTGCCGACAATTATTCAGTGTCGCTGTTAGCAGTAGTACCACTCTGATGAAATTGTTCATGCATGCATGCATGGTCAAGCTCCTAGACGCACACTCCTAAGAGCAAAAGAACATGTGACAGGATGAAACAGTGGAAGCTTTGTAGATAGGGGAGAAAGAAAGGCGGTCGGTCGAGGTCTCTCCCTCTTTCGTCTGTCGACGCATACTTGTAATAAAGCTAAAAAGGCCCTTTTGTCCGCGCTCTTTTCTCCCAATCACGCGGGCCATGGTTTTCAGGAGCCGGCGCGGCGACCTCATCGATTGCTTCCTCAGAAAAGCCATCGGGCGACTGCGAAACGCAACACAGCGTCTGCAGGAGTACTGAATAACATTTGAGCGGCTGTCTAGTTGAAAAGCTCATCGGTGAAATTTAGATATTGACTTTAGCTTTTTTTCATACCAGAAACTAAAAACTAGAAAAGCAGCTTTCAGTAAGCTTTTCAGCTTTTAGTTAATTTCTACAAAAGCTAAATTTTTAACATTTTAAAAGCTACTTTTTCAAAATTTTATTTGTTTCAGCATATTAATTTTCAACTTTTCAGCCGTAAAAACCAGCGGAGAAGCTGAAACAAAGAGTGCGCTGCTTCGAGGCCGCTTTTGGCATGGATAACTGAAAACGTCTCCACGAGCAGCAGAGGCTACACCTGAAGCTGATGACATAAACAACACCAAAGTCACTCTAGATTAACTCTAGATGATGAAATAAACAACACCAAAGTTTACCTCACGCATGCTGCTGTCAGACGGTGTTACAGTGCAAGAGACGCTTGCCTGACAAACCTCTGTCGTCAGTTTCCCGTCATCCTGCTATTCTAAACTTCATGCCATGCCGGCGTTTCAGCAGCTCAGTGGACCAGAGAAAAATAGTTAACCACTGTCAGTAAAATACACGACCAACTCAAAAAAAATTTAGTAAAATTTATACTACTCCACTAATCACCTGGTAGTACTACGACTAGCAGCCAATGATAAAGTAATCAATCAGGGACGAGCGCATGCTAGCAGGGGATGCTCCCTCCCGTGCGCCGGCTAAAATTCAGTGCTGAACTTTTCAGAGAGAGAGAAAGCGGCAGCAGGCAGAGCATCGGCGGCCGCGAAAAGAATTCAGGCTGCAGCCTCTGTTCTGTCTGCCCTGCCGGCGCGCAGTAGCCGCCGCCTCCTCAAAGTCGCAGCCTTCGCATCATTCCGGTCTCCTGGGAGGTCGTGCCGCTAATTAGCGGCTAGGAGGAGGATGAGGTTAACTAGGGTTAAGGAATTTGAAAGGCGAGAGGGCGAAGCTTGTTGGCGTCGTAGTACTAATCGCCATCATCGTTGCGTCAGGATGAGCATGGGCGTGAGTCTACAGTCCGCACTACACTACCCTGTTCTTCGTCAGCGCCTAAAAAAAGGTGAGAAAGCCGTTGTTGCTCCGTGCCACAAGTGACGTGTTTGGGGGAAAAAAAAATGTAAGCGAATTGTTTTGAACTGGCATACATGTTAATACATATATTCAGTTACATCAAGCAAACAATGACCGTATCAACCGCGCAAGCGTGACAAAGTTTGCAAGACATCCGAAAAGTCTCTTAACCGTAGTGAGCACTATGGAAAGCAATTACTACTACTATTACGTTGCCATGTTTCAGATACAAACTGAAAACCAGATGAAAAATGATTACCGATTAGTGCTGTGGAGTATAAACGTAACTGATCACTAACAGTATCGATTAGTTGGACGTCATCACCTGTCAGCGGCTGAGAACAGTAGGAATAGTGGAAGCCTACAGGCTCGTCCGGCACGCCCGCCCGCCCGCCGCCTGAGCCGTTCAGCACCGAAAGAAGGAACATGAACGGAGAGAAAAGAGGGTGACAGGAACGGCCTGAAAAGACGAGTCTCCTGATGACCGCGCACTAACGTTTGTAGCCATAAAGTGAGCACATTCTCTAGGCCTCTTGTTCCAGCTTCCTCTCTCTTTCACTCGGTCTCATCAGCTTGTTACGATTTTGTTATCCATGGAGCATGGAGCTTCGAGTTCATCGAGACTGCTGCAAACCCTAAACTTTCAATCCCTAGCCGGTTTTCTTGAGGTTTTGGAGAGAGTTTGTGAAATATGGCCAGTTTGTGTGGGAGAGAGGGTGTGGACGGTTCTTTGCAGATGTGATATGAATTTGTGCGTGATACAAAAACAATTTTTCCCCAGTACTTGATAAAGCGACACATATTCCTCTGACCTCAGTAGACGTGGACGTCGTCTTTGGTGAAGCACGACATATTCCAGTGTGTCTAACTCCAGTAATAAAATAACATTGCGCCTTTCCGCGAAGCTTCCTTCCAAAAGGAAGCTACAGTAGAGAGCGACGATTTCGAGCCCCGTCTCCTCCGCCGGCGGTTGCCGTGGTCTTTCTCGCCTCCAGGGCATCCCGGCTGCTGTGAGGTGTTGAAGACCATGGATTTACTGCTGTCGGAAGGAAGAGGTTCTAGGTTCCTCTGGCGTTGGCGTCGAAGCGGTGACGATGGCATCGGCGCATTAGAATTTAGAATAAAGTATTTCCGTGGTCTTCTCCGCTTCGACTGTGTTTCGCTCCAGCATCGGTGACGACCCTATGGAGGTGGGGCTCATGTGAAGCCCCTGGTTAGGAGCCAGTGGCCGGAGGCGTGCCATCTCAGAGAGGTGGTGGAGCCGAGGGTCCTTTGTTACAAGGATGCAGTGGAGGCTTCGGGTCTTGTGGAAGGAGGGACAGTGGATCCGTGGCAGTGGTCTACGGCGAGCTGCGGTCCAAGATCGGTGGAGCTCGGGTGCGCGTCCCCGGCCCGGCCGATGTTTTTGCAGCGATGGCTCCATCCCGGTTTTTCGGACGGGTGTTTTTTGCGGCTCCTACCAAAGCCAGCGTACAATAGGGCTCCTCCGGCTCTGGCATCGACTGGCAATGGCGATCTCCGGCGACTTTGGCAAACACAAAGCCTCGGATCGTGTTGTTCTTTGCTCTTTGTAAGGGCTTGTGTGCTTTCTGGTTGCGTATGCGCCTGTATCCTCGTCTGTATATCTTCCTTATCTAAGAAATACAGACATGCAGCTAAAAAAAACTTCAGTAATAAAATCATCGCGGACGACTTCGAAAGCATCAGGTCCTGCAGCCGCTTGGTGAATCACTTGTTCCTCTAGACTTGTTCTGAACTTACCTGAAATAGTTTATGAACAAACAACTCAGTGCAAAGCTAATAACAACATCAAACTTTACTCCCTCCGTTTTCAAATAGTTATCGCTGTTGATTTCTAACATCAACTTCGACCGTCCGTCTTATTTAAAAAATTAATTCAAATTTAAAAATTTATATAAGTTGTAATTCAAACACCTTTGACGATAAAGCAAATTATAACAAAATATACGGAATTTATCAATTTTTTTTAAATAAAATGAATGATTAAAGTTGACGTTTGTAGTCAACAGCGACATCAATTTGCAGCAAGCCAGACGGGCGAGATAAAATGGGGGCGACTCCTTGTTCAGGAAACAAAACAGTGCACAGAGCACAATCCAGAAACCAAACCACAATGTAACCCTGGATCAACGTGCATTTACAGTTTTTTAGGTGTGTATGCTGGCTCGTATACAAGCAGGACCAGAGTAAAAGACAGCAAAAAAGATGAAACGAAAGATTTGCAATGTTTTGACAGCACTCTGAACTCTGAAGAAAACTACCAACACGATCAGCAACAGTAACAAGGTGTGATCTCTGCTCTGTAACAAATTAACAGGAAAGCCTCTGCTTATGGTTTCCACAAACACTGCTATATTGCCTCTCAAAAATAAAACGTTGCCACAATAAAGAATCTGGCCACATACAAGGCACTACTAGACGGAGGGAAGTCAAACAAGCCGATATTATCTAGAACAGATGAATTCTGGACAGAATCAGATTCTCTGCATATGTAGAAAGAACACTCTAATATTGGTATGTAATAAGGTGCAAAATGTATACAGGACACATTGAGAGAATCTTTTCTTTATTATTTTCTAGATAATCACAAGTAAATGAAAGCTCATTATCATGTACTGCATCCTAAGAAGTATCACTCTGACCAACCAGGGGGGCACAACCCAGCCCTACATTCAAACTCCACTCTGCCTCAATCTAACTAACTTTAGATTCTATAGCAGGATCAATGTTACTGCAATTAGACTTGTCCAGTGAAGGGTTGCTAAAGAACAGCAGAACATTAGCTGCCTCCGGTAATGTCAAGGAAGTGAGAAGCAAACTTCGCATGTTTCAGAGTGTACCCCAACAACCCATCATCAGATTGCACTGCTGTCCATAGGTCAAGCAAAGAAGCTTGGTAAGAACAACCTGCTTCCACTGGCACACCGTGATGTTGCCCACTACCTAAAGCAGAAGCAGAAACCCCACCTGGTGGGCACATTCTCGCTGCCTTGATTCCCCTTGCTTTCGCAACACCTAAACAAGCCTTCAGCATCTGACTTAGGTAAGCATTCAACCCAGAGTTCAATGCATCAGCGCACTCTCCGTGTAAACTGAGGCCTTGATCCTTCAACTTATCCTCCAGCAGCTTCGAAAGCGATTGAGAATCAGGCAATTCACCATTATTGTAGCACACATCCAAAGAGCGAGAAGTCGAAGGCAGAGAATTCTGGACCGTTGCAACGCCAAACGGAGCCCTGATCGGGCTTCGGCTCTGCACACACACCGGGCTACCCCACGCCTGGTCAACCTCCTCGCCGTCCTCCACCGAGATGACCTCCTGCAGAACCTTGCTGCCAGTTGACACAAACTCCCCTGGCCCCGGGTGACCAAGCGGCGACTTGCCAAGCGGGCTCGGCTTATCAGCAAACCGCCTCTCCCGGGTAGCCACCGGCAGCATCAACCTTGCTGCCAGCACAGAGCCATTGAGAGTCCCATTCGACACCGCGCTTGTCTGCGAGTTCCCGGTGCTCGGCGGCAGCCTGGCCGCTGTCACCGCATTGCTGTAGATCGACTTGATGAGGACGTTGTGGAGCCAGATGTTCTCCTTCCCCAACAAACCCGCACAGATCTTATCGAACTCTTCCTTGCCGAGCTGGCCGCCGATGAACCGACCGAGGCTGCGGAAGTAGAGCTCCGCGCGCTGGTTCCCCACCAGCTTGAAGATCCGCGCCTTGAGCTCCAGCGTGTCGACGCGGGCGAGCTTCTTCGGCGGCGGCTGCTTCATCTTGCCGGCGCGCGCACAATGCAGCTCCCACGACCGGTCCAACAGCTCGGGGGAGAGCAAACCCTAGACGCCGGCGGCCTCCAGCCCGCCCGCGGCTACAGGTCCCGGCGGTCCGCGATGCCAGTGCGAACCGCGAGGAGTGTTCTCCCGAGGGCGAAGCCTCGCGCGCCCGCCTGCAGAACAGATCGAGAAGCAGCAATTCAGCGTGGATTAAAACGCTCTCGAACTCGTAAGATCCCTCCCCAATCCGTTTCAGCAACGCAGCTCACTGAATCGACCGCGGGACCGAGCTCCGAGCAAGCCCCGACCCGGAATCGACGATCGGATGCAAGGGAAACCTCGAATTCCGCCGCGCGCGTACGGAATCCGCGGAGGAAGAAGCAGCGCGAATTTGTTCGTACAGGGAACGGGAACCGTGGGGGAAAACGAAGTGGATTTGCGTTGGGGGGGGGGGGGGGGGGGGGGGGGGGGGGGGGGGGGGGGGGGGGGGGGGGGGGGGGGACGCACCTCGATTAGGAATTCCGGGAGGGGATCGAGCCACCGCCGCCGGCGAGTCAAAATTGTGCGGGGGTTTGGGGGGCGGAACAAATCTGGGAAAATAGTTTGTTTCCTTTTTTCGCGGGCGCCGCGATTGCCCAAATTATTGGCTGGCGCCTGGCGGCGACGATCTGTGAGGGTACTGTTTCGGGCCGCGTGCGCGACTGCGCGTACGGGCTAATGTTCCTATGACACACCGGACCCACGCGTCAGGAAGCTCCTCCACATTGCGAAGTGTTCTTTGCTTGCTAGCGCCCGTTTGCCACGTGCCACATGTGCGGGGATTTAGTGCTGCCGTGTTGTGCTAGGTGGAACCGAGAATGGGCTAGAGAAAATTATTTATTTATCATTAAATATAGATTAATGCTTTACAAATCATCAAAAAATTAAATCTTCTTTATCCGCTATCGGATCTAAAATTAATGTCTTATATGTCATTACTCTCTACTCTGTGACCATCTTTTTCAATTTATGCTGCAAAAATTGCTTTATTTTGTTGTAAAAATTATTTATTTATTTTGATTATTTCATATAATATAATTATTAACTTGTACAAATAGATTTTTTTCATATTTTATATATTTTAAAAACATGAAATAAGCAAACATAGATTTGTTATATACCTTCATCATGCTATGGGCGGATCATATAAAATTTTGTTACATGATTTTTCTAGAGATAAATGTATCTTTTTAGCTTAAATTAAAGACATTTATGAGTTATAAATTGATAGTGATGGTATGAAAGGCATCAATTTCAGATTCAATGGCGGATAAAGAACTTTTATATTTTTATAGCTTGTGAGGCATCAAGTAATTTTTGGATGGTAAATAAAAAATTGCCTCAATGGACTAACCAGAAGTGCTACTCTACGTCCTTCAGGTGCCACCGTTTGGACACACGATATGAAACTAGGTTAGAAATTGAAAAAATTAAAAAAAATATATGAACCATCCATTCTTCTATTTTACTATTAAATTTCAATTATTCATTCATTTCTCAATCCTAATCTCACTTTCTATTTTACAATTTCCAAACGTCACCTCAGTTTCTTCACCTTGAATGAATTCCTGTTTTCTATATTTTTCTCATGCAAGTATATTGATTTTTAAGAAATTTTTGTATGGTTGCTGTAAAAATTGTACTAAGTTCTAGTCCTTATTAGTGTTCTTACTGATGAAAATGAGACCCCTACATTATCTTCTGAAATGATACGAATTGGATATGCAATTATTTTTTACTAGTACTAGATATATGTAGTGGAGCTTATCAACTACTTCATCTTCCGTTCTTAAATTGATATCGTCGTTGACTTTTAATCTCAACTTTGACCTTTCGTCTTATTCAAAAAAATTAGTTCAAATATGTAAAATTTTTAAGTTGTGATTCAAATAACTCTAATGATTAATCAAATTATAACAAAATATATAATTTTTATCAAATTTTTTTGAATAAGTCGAATGATCAAAGGTGAAATTAAAAGTCAACGGCGACATCAATTTAAAAACAGATGGAGTATTTCTTTCAATTTTAAAATATTGACACTGTGACTTTTACAATTTTTTATCATCATCTTATTATAAATAATTTATATATTATTAGCATTAATATAATTTATAGAAATTGCTGGTTAACAAATCCTAAAAATAAATAAGTTTTAAGTAGGGTAGAGGGAGTAAGTATTGTTCTTATCGATGCAATTGATTACATTATCTTCTGAAATGATATAACCTGAATAGACTATTATTATTATAGATAGGTAGCATAGCTTATCAACTTTGTACAGTTAAATTTTGACAATGAGTAACATTTTTCTTAGCTAGTACTCCGTATAACTGTAGCACGTATTTACAAATATATACTCCATAGGAAAATGATTCACATGTACTACGTATTTACTAACGTTAAAGGGGTTTCTAATTGCAAGACACTTTTGCATTTTTTAGGTAATTACTTAACAATACCTAAATTGAGTTTCTAAACACTAATTTAGGTATTTGAGGTAAAAACAACAGTTCAATAGATACTTATATGAGTATTTAAAATTTAGCTATCCACATTTCCATCAAATCCAGTACATACCGATTTAAATTTGACTTTACTTAAAAACAGCTATTGAAGTTCAATAGATACTTTATTTAAAAACAGCTCACAAACCATAATTTGACTAATTTAAATTTTTTTACCTATGTACATTTTAGGTAGCTATTGAAGTTGAGAATTTTTTTAACTAGCTATACCGATTTAGCAACTACCTAAATATTAATTTAAGTACTCAAAATTTTAAATATTTATTGGAGTTGCTCTTAAATTTTATTTATTGCTGTTAGCTAAAGTCCGGTGAGTTCGTCCAATGTGCATCCAGCCTCTCCTTCGCCCATATCTTCGAGTTAAAGCGAAATCCGGGGGCCGGAGCTCCATCTTCCCTGCTTTTCCTTGTATCATGTCCCCTCCCCCCGTGCAATTATACTCGGGCCAAGATCGTAGCCGGACGCGCGATGATCGAGTGGGCAGCACGAGCCACCGGAGCTACGGGGCTTGGGAAAAAGTCCGCGTCGCATATCTTCGGAGGATCCACGTCCGTTTCTATGAGAAAAATGTCGTCTTCAACCACGTAACTCACGTGTTATGCTCTCTCGAGCACGACACTGGCCATAGCATGGCCACTTGATTGGATCGGATTGGTTCGTAAATACTCCATTTTTTGTATCGTTATCATTCAGTTCCAAGAAGTCGCGCTGTTCTTTGATTTATGTACAAAGACCTTGCCTCACCAGTATCTGGATCTTATCAATTTCCACTTTTCAAGCAATAACTTCTGAAAACCAACGAAAATTACCAAAATTGAACGAAACAACTGTAAGGTTCAGATGCACAGAGCCAAATTCGCAATAAAACTGGCAAGGAAACAACCATAGAAAGTTAGCTGCCGCGCAATTGGACGATTCTTTACTGAAACAAGAAGTAGACCAGCACAATGTTTCTGTACTTTACTGAAGAAACACACATGTTCTTAGAGATATTTACAAGTATGTGTATATATATATATATAACTCTGTATTTGCTTGAAGCAAGGTGACGTGCAAGTATCTGACCAGACACTTCCTAATTATAACTAGGATAAAATGGCTTTGACGAGATGAAAACTCAAAGAGCTGTTCAGATCAGAGCTCACTAAACAATGTGTACTAACACATGTGGCGCACGAATATATTATATTTTCTATGTGCAAAACGCGAATCACAACGCTGTTACTCGACCTTGCTGGGGTCTTCGTCGTCCGGCTCGTCGGAGAGCAGGCCGGCGTGGACGTCCTCGACGTCGGCGGCGTCAGGCTCCGCGGCTGACCCGTGATAGCTGTCGGTCTGTGGCACCGGCGCCAAGAACTCGACCCACTCGCGCCTCTTGGCGTGCTCGAGGCCGTAGTACAGCGCGACGCCGGCGGCGACCACGACGGCGTTGACGACGACCGTCCTGGCCGACGCGAGGCACATGACGGTGGTGATGAGGACGACGGGCGGGACGCACATCGTGGCCGCGCCCGCGGTGCCGACCGGGATCCGGTACGGCCGCGGCAGGTCCGGGTCCTTGACGCGCAGCTTGACGAAGGCCGCGAACACGGCGAGCATCCCCAGCCCGTAGAGGAAGTTGAGGAACTCGACGATCTCCTGGAAGCTCATGAACGAGAGGATCACCACCCCTGCCGCCGAGCACAGGATGCTGAACGTCGGCGTGCCGTACCTCGATCTGTGTAGTGTTGTAACAAATGGATTATTTATTACTCCAGCATCTTTGGCTCCAGTGACGGCTACGATATTCGCTGAAAGATTCAATTTCTCACTCACCTGCGAGCGAAGATGGCGGGGATCATGCCCATCTCGGCCATACCGAGGAGCTGGAAGGAGTCGCTGCTCATCTCAGCCTCAAAGAGCCCCATATTGGACATGGCGGCGGCGGCCTGGATCCACACGCGGAGCCAGGGGCCGCCGATCCTCTGCCCGACCTCGGAGAAGAATCCGTCGGTCCACTCGGCCGCGGTCTCTGACGGCAGCGCGCCGGTGCCGGCCAGCAGCGGGACGAGGTACGCGCCGATGACGAGCCCGACGGCGCCGAACACCGCCTTGGGGAACGTCTTCCTCGGCTCCTCGACCTCGCCGGCGAGCGTGCTCGCCTTGTCCCAGTAATTGAGGTTCCAGAACATGGAGTTGAAGAACCCGCGCGGCTCGATGGCGTCCACGTTGACCGAGAGCCACCGCGACGGGCGGACCTTGGGGACGGCGAGCGCGGTGAGCGCGACGAACGGGGAGAGCGAGAAGGCGGTTAACGCGAGCGCGGAGAAGCCGACGAGGTGGAGCCCCCGGTAGTTGAGGAACGTGAGCGCGGCGGTCAGCGCCAGCACGGCGAGCGACCGGACCGGGGACGGGAGCGCGAACCCACCCGAGCGGAGGTAGTCGAGGAACAGCACCGGGTACAGCGCGTTGTCGAGCGTGCCGGACGCCCACTTGGAGAACCCCACGAGGAACGCGGCGGCGGGGCCGAAGGCCGCGGAGACCCAGGCGACGTAGCCGGCGTTGGTGGGGAAGGTCGACGCGAGCTCGGCGGTGACCAGCGCCTCCGGGAGCGCCCAGAGGAAGGGCAGGACGAGGAAGCCGAGGAGCGGGAGCAGCGCGCCGCCGCCCGCGCGGACCGAGTCCTCGATGCCGAACGGCCCGCCTGAGACGTCGTAGAAGATGAGCGCCACGAGGGGGAGCACCGTCAGCCGCGGCCGCGCCGGCGATGGCGGCTGCTCGACGGCGCCGGCGCCGGTCATCGGGTCAACGGCCGCGCGGCCCGCGCCACGCGCGCGCCGGCCCAGGAGGCGTGGACAGGTCAGATTATCTGGAGTCGGAACAGAGGTGGGAGGATTGGTGTGCTGTGGAATATGATTGGTACGGCTGTGGCCGAGTAATATCGTGGGTTGATATAGTCTTTGACAGGTGGGCCCGAATACCTTGGCCTGCCGAATTAGGGGAGGATTTTTCGAGACAATCGGAGTGGCCCAGGCGTCGGCGCTTCCGAGCAAGGTGGAGTAAACCGATTGAGCCGCAGAAACATTGTTTTCACGAAAATTTAAATATCGGTCAATTACAACTTTAAAATTAAAATATAAATTTTAATCAAAATTCTATAGAATCTGAACCTGAAGACGCCGGCATGTAGTACATGTCCAAGCACACATGGCACATTTGGCTCTCTAAGGTTCACTGTTCATGATTCTTGCATCTGTCAAGAAGGAACGGGAATAGAGAAGAGGGCACGCTGAACAAATTTACATGTAAAGAACAGTAAGATAAACATAAAAAATAACTTATATTTTCGTACATTTGTTTTCCTTCTTTTTCAAACAAAACTAGTTCAACAGTACAAAATCTCAATACCATGTCGGTAATCATCTTTGTAGCCCAACCACAAGCCTTCACAGATACAAACCCGCAAGAACTCCCAGAACCTCAAAAATTTTCAAGCACGTTCGAAAAATTTATACAATAGTCAACAAAGCTGTGCATCGTTATTTATCCATGGAGCGAAAGCAAAATCGTGAACCTCCAATTTATACATCAACTGTTCCCTGCAATTTTTTTTTATAAAAAAACGATCATTATGCCACGGTGGTGGTGGCAGCCTTGCCGGCGTTCCCACCTTCCTGCAGCGAGATGACGGTCTCGAAGGCGCCGACGAGCGCCTTCACCTTGCTCTTCCTCGCCTCGGTGACGAGCCTGCTCGCCGTCTCCTCGATCACGTTGTTGAGCAGCACCTGCTCCTGCTTCTTCTTGTCGCCGCTGACGCCGCCCTGCCGCCGTCGCAGGACCACGACCTCTGCGCGCGACGTGCCAGCTTCTCTCGCCCCGGAGGCGCCACGGCCGTTCCCCTTGCCGGAGACCCTGCCACCTCTGCTCCTGACAGTCGCATCCGTCGCGGCCATGGCGGGCCTGAACCGGAGCCGCCTCGTCGGCGTGCTGCTGCTGCCGTCGTCGGGGTCCAGCACCTTGCCTCGGCGGAACGTCAGCTTGCGAGGCGGCTGCGTCGCGGTGGTCGAGGGGATGGATGCATGCTTTGGTACCCTTGGTATTCTTGTTCGTGGAGTGTCAGGTTTTTCTGCAGGATGGAGAAAGCCAGAAACGTGTCAAAACATAATGTATTGAAGAATACTACTTACCAGTTATCAAGCTTAAGGTATACGTTTTCTTCGAGGAACTTATTATCAAAAATTAAAAAATAACCAAACAAAAGGAATCCAATGAACAAGGGATATATTTGAGCAAACGTGAACATGGGGTATGTTTTCAGTTTGCATTAAAGAAAATAAATGAGCCCTAATTCGTGCACAGCAATGACTAATTATCTGTTGCAGCAAAAGAAACTAAGAGTAACGGGCATTATTAAAACAAAATTGATAATTACTGTTAAATACGAATCAAGCAACCCAGGATATAGGAAGCAATCATGTGAAGATTACAGAGTTGCCGGTGTACCTTTCCTAGGTTGGCTCTCTTTGCCGTTAACCTCTGGTTTTCGCACTTTCAGTGATGCCGACTTCAAACTTTTCTCCTTGGCATTCTTAGCATCAGCAGCAGAATTCTCTGTTCCAGAGACTTTCTTACTGTTCTTGACCGAGGGAGCAATTCTCTCTTTCTTGATAGTTCTAACCTTTACGATCGAGATTGACTTGGCAGGCTTGTTCATAGACCGAGACAATTTCAGTTGGAGGGGTGTTACCTTCTCTTCCTCTTGTTTCTGCAGAACTTCAGAATTCTTGACGACATTCTTCAGAGTCATTTTTTTGTTAGTCTGTTTCTCTGAAGAAAGCGACGGAGACCGAGCATTTTTCATCATTGAAACCTTCAGCTTTGCCAGCCTAGCTGGTTTCGAAACTGAATCTGTTGCATTAGATTGTAATGGTGCTTTGATCTCCTTAATTTTTGGCGCAGCTGTAACAATGGGGCTAGTATTCTTCTGACTACTGAATTTGGTGGTGGTAGTAACACTAGCATTTGCTCTTGTTCTCACTGGTTTTGGTTCACTCGTGATTTCTACATCTGCAACGGCAGCTTTCAGGTGTGATATTCTTCTGCTTTTCTGGCTTGAAGCACTGTTTCTGTTTCTGCTCAATGCTGCTTTCGTCTTCGGTTTAGTAGGCTCATCATCTGAAATCTTTGATTTAATGCCAGGCCCAACCTGTTCATCCTTAGTTGCTGTCATCACATTCAGAGTAGTCCTCACCTCTGAACTTGCATGATCATTTACGGTTTGATCGGTCACCGGATCCACAAGTGGCTTTGCTCCATCTTTGGGCACGTTCTCAGAAGCCAGAATGCCATCCTCCATGTTTTCGTCAGACGCGTCACTGTCCTGAATGGCTAGTGGCATCTCCAGCTCAATGCTTTCAGCTCCATCAGATGACTCTCCGTCGCCGAAGTCTGCCACATCATCACGGGAGACGACAACACATTCTGCATCAGCCGGCAGGTTTCCAGGATCAGATGCTTCAGCTGGCAAATCTTCTACACAGAGAGTGCTTTCAGAAGTATCAGGTACAATTTCCTGTAGTGCCTTAGAACTAGAAGCAGCAGTAGCGTTACCAGCTTTTACATGAGAATTCTCCAGCTTTTGGTCCTTTCTTGGCCTGGCTCTTTGTGGTAGTGTGATCTCAACCCTGTTAGTTTCTTGGTTCCCAGTGCTCGCGCGGCGCAATTTCGCACGGCGAACATGCAGGTGTTTCTTGAGCTCAGGGGAGTGATGTGTTCCATATTTGCAGTTGTCATGGCAAGACCTAGTGGATGCTCTTAGGTAATGTGGGACTGGCTTCTCCTTCCTTTTAAGATCAGGTGGCACACTGTTGTCATCTATTATATCTGAAGAATTCATCAGTTGATCTTCATTTTTCAGAGCAGATGGTGCAGAAATTGAGGCGGTAACCTCTTTGATAACTTCTTCAGTCATTAAAAGCACACGTCCTGCATTATTCATACAGATATGAGCACAAAACAAAATTGACGTGGCGGCATCACTAGCTACTAATTGCCGCAAAAATGCGTTATGCAGATTAAACCAGTCCTATTGTGGTGAATAAACTTGTTCTCAGTATCTTGAGCCCCTAAGAGTAACTGAGAAATGCTAAATAAATTAACCTGCAGAAAGTATCGGATCAGACGTAACCGTGATAACGAAACACATTTCCAAATTACTTGCGTATGCAAGTCAACCACATTATGACATTGACACCGCTGAAAATATTAAGCATGTAATAGACTACTTAACGGACGTCAAGGCTCCTAAAGTCCAGAATATTTGTATCCATGGCTCCTCTGGCATTGGATTCTTCAACTAGTTAATCTAAAAAATCTATCTAATCAAGCAATCATGGGTTGCCTTTAATATTTCTTTTTCCCCTTTTTTTTCCCCGAAAGATCATTTCTTATTTCTTGTTGTTGTTCTGTAAAGGTCGGAATCAAATTAGTGGAGAACAAAACATATTTCAATCCCATCGTAGTCGACATAACTGCTTTGCTAAAACTTGTTACAAGTTTAATGTGGCCAACTCAATGTTCAAGTACCCAATTCGCAATCGAATCAGCGAGTCAAACCACAAGGAAACAGGATTGGATCGGCATCATCGCAAACGAAATCGTGCCAAACAAAAAATCAGCAAACAGGATTGGATCGTCCAGGCAACGCAGCGCCAGCCGCGATCTCCACGAAAACGCGAAGAACTGGGAACATGGAAGAATGGGTCTGAAACCGCACCTCTCGCCGGTTCTCGATCGCTGTCCTGTCCCGCGCGACGCGACGACGACTACGTCATCAACGAGGGCACGCAGAGGCGGCGCCGCGATGCGACGCGCCAAGAGAAGATCAAGAACACGCCGGGATGGCGCGAGTCGCGCGACGAGAATTTCGGTAGCCTTCCTCGGCGGGGGCGGCGGCAAATAGGCGGGCGGGCGAGCAGGGCCAACTGCTTGCTGTTTGATTTGCCTCGCCTGGCTCAACTGAAGGAACGCGGCGTCAGAACGAGCTTGCTGATGAGTTGGGAAAGAAACGGTGGGCGAAGGTGAGGTGTGAGGAAGGGAGGATGTCTCGTGCACCGGGTCCATGGACCGGCGAACACGGGTTTCCTTAATTTTTTTTTTGTTTGACCTACTCTTATCGTTTAAAAATTGTTAGTGCTCCTATCAATTTTAAAATTGCCGATAACAATTTTGAAACAGAAGATTTTTTTTTTAAAAAACTGATAGTTCTAGAGGCTTTGTCTCCAAGTCCAAGAATAACACATGGGAGCTGTAAGATTGGAATGAAACGCCACGCACCGAATTATCAAGGTTTGGCTTTTCTTAAAAAAAAAACTTTTGCAACAATTTATTAAATTGTACAGAGGAATAAATTTATTTAAAACAAATATCACGAGGAAAACCACTGTGCATAAAATCTGAATTCACTTTATCATCGTACCGAAATAAGAACAGCCCCCATAGTCGGTGCATAAGCGTAGCCTACGCGTGCAAAGCTGAAGAAAGGCCCCATGTCTTGGCGTAAGCCAACACAACTTGAGTTGAAAAGAATAGGCTTATATACTGTACTAGCTAGGAAGGATGGAATCTGCTGAACTGAACCCACCGACCTCCAACGTAACTCCTCTCAATTCCATCCCCATCCGAACCGGTCTCAGCCAGGGTTTAAAAAACCGTTTGAACCGTGAAAACCGCAAAAATCGCGAAAATCGTTACAAAAACCGAACAAATTCAAAAATCAAATTTTTGAGAGAAAACCGAATGGTTTTTACGGTTTATCGAGCGGTTTTTACGGTTTACCGTTTTTGAATTTGAAATCAAATCAGTTTGAGCGGTTTTTCAACGGTTTTTCGGTAAACCGCTCGGTTTGAGTGGTTTTCGAATTTTCAAATTTTTTCAAATTTTCAATTTTTTTAAAATTTTTAAAACAAAAACCGGTCAACCGTAAAAACCGAACCACAGCGGTTTTCGAACGGTTTTGTGAACCATGTCTCAGCACGCCACTCATTGACAAATCATCGCCATGTTCTTCGCACGAGAACTAGGCCATTAAATAGCTAAAGACCATGCGCATAAGCAGCCCTGCAGTTTGCGCATGTGCATCACTAGCCTGCAAGTACTACTGCAGACAATACGCTTGTGCATCAAATTTTTTTTTAAAAAAATTGCTCCCTCTAGTTTTATTAAAAAAATTGTTTAAATATGTAAAATATTATTATTATTTGTTTTATTATTAATAAAATTTAAATTACAGCTAATTATTTTACATATTAAAATAAATTTTTTGAATACGACGAGTGGTTCAAATTGATGTTGAAAATCAACAGTGTCAATAATTTAAAATCGAACAGAGAAAATGGTAGTAGGACATCAGCTGCTGCTAGCTCAATGAGATGGAACAGCATGTGCGTAACCACGTTAATTTGCAGGTCGATGCAGACGCGATCCGATCTCAAGCTCATCGATCGACTGATGATGTAAGGTTCCTCTCAGTACTTTCAACATCGGTTTAAAAATATTATCGTCTCGAGAGAGTTTCATATGCGAGCATGGGCTTGCTTCAACTTTCAAAAGATCCTCAGTTCTCTGGTACCATCTCTGGACTCAGATGTTTGAGAACTTTTTTTTAAAGAAGATGTTTGAGAGCTTTTTTTTTTAGAAGATGTTTGAGAACTTTTACTTTGACAACGGCAATGCCAACTTTTACACGTAGACACTTAGTTATGTACGCTTCCGTCTTCAAAAGGTTGCTGTTACGACAACAATTTTGGTTAGCGACAATAAAATGTGTTATTTTTATTTTTGAATTTTTCAAATAAAATGTGTTTCGATTTTGAAATTAAGTCTAAAACAAAAGTTGTTCCTTGCGAAATAATTTAAGTCTATGCAAAGTTTTATATTTTTTAGCATGTTAAATATTTTTTTTACAAATTTTAAACAAAGTGAAGACACGTCTGCTGCCCTAACTGTCACTGGGGTGCCAGTTCAGCAAAAATCATCTCATGGATTGAACGCATCAGAAAAACTCACTTCAGTCGTTACATCAGCGAAAACCGTTACGTTAGCTGTCATGTCAGCAAAAAACTGCTATCTAAACTACTTAAGGAGAAAAAATGAATGATTTTAAAAGTTGAAGGAGTCTAAGTACCTTAATTTTGTAAGGGAGACAGAAAAAGCGAACACCGTGATAACTGAGAGAAACAAATATAACTTTTTCCATAAAAGGACAAGGATCCAAAGTACAATACTAGTAATACAAACCATCAGCCAGCCCAAATTTATACTGGCCCAGTGAAAATAAACGTTAACCGCGTCCCCGTTACCCTACACGGCCCATCAGATTACCAATCGTTGGATTTCATTCCCGGACCCACATGTCAGCCAGCCAGACCACATCCCTTGCTGGCGTCTTCCTCGTCCGCGCCTCAATCTCTCACCGACCAGCTACCGCCTCATCTCCGGCGACCGCCACGGCGGGGACGCGACAACGGGACCACCACCCATCCGTTGAAGAATAAGGCCTCAATGTCCACCGCCGCCGGCTCTGCTCTACGGCCGGCGCCCCGTTGGGGCGGCGCACCGTCGCACCGCCGGCTCGTGGAGCAGCACCTGGCCTCGCTGCCGCACGGACTTCCGCGGCTGCGCCACCTGCAGGAGCTCCACGCGCAGCTCCTGAAGCAGGGAATGCACCGCGACCCGAGCGCCGCGTCGAAGCTCATCGCCTCCTACGCGCTCCTCCGGCGGGTCCCCGCCTGCCGCCGCGTCTTCTCCGCCGCAGCGCTGCCGGGCAAACCGTGTGGCGAAAACACCGCGTTGCTAGCCAACACGCTCCTCCGAGCGTACGCGCTCAATGCCCTCCCGCACGCCGCGCTCTCCACGTTCGCGGCCATGCCGACGCACCAGCGGGATAGCTTCACCTACTCTTTCCTCATCAAGGCGCTCGCGGCAGCGGGGCTCCCGCCCGTGCGCGCTGTGCACTCCCACGTCGTCAAGCACGGGTCCGTGGAGGACACCTTCGTCGGGAACGCGCTGATGGACGCATACTCCAAGAACGGCGGGTTTTTGGACGCCAGAAAGATGTTCGACGAAATGCCAGCGCGGGACGTTGTGTCCTGGAACACGGCCATGGCTGCGATGGTGCGGCAAGGTGAGGTGGCCGGTGCGAGGAGGATGTTCGATGAAATGCCTGACAGGGACACGGTGAGCTGGAACACAATTCTGGATGGGTACGCCAAGGCTGGGGAGGCGGAGGCGGCGTTTGAGCTGTTCCAGCTCATGCCAGAGAGGAATGTTGTTTCATGGTCGACGGTGGTGTCAGCCTATTGCAAGAAGGGTGACATGGAGATGGCAAGGGTGATCTTTGATAAGATGCCAAGCAAGAACTTGGTCACCTGGACTATCATGGTGTCAGCATGTGCACAGAAGGGTCTTGTTGAGGAGGCTGGCCGGTTGTTCACAGAGATGAAGGAAGCATCTGTGGAACTTGATATAGCTGCGGTTGTGAGTATCCTGGCTGCATGTGCTGAATCTGGCTCGCTGGCCCTTGGGAAGCGGATTCACCGGCATGTCCGACAGAGGAAGCTAGGGAGATCAACCCATGTGTGCAATGCGCTGATGGACATGTTTTGCAAATGTGGTTGTGTTAACCGAGCCGATTACATCTTTGACAATGAGATAGTCGAAAAGGATACGGTATCATGGAACACCATAATTGGGGGCTTTGCAATGCATGGGCATGGAGACAATGCGCTAGATCTTTTTGCTCAAATGAAGCAGCAGGGGTTCTGTCCTGATGCTGTTACTCTGATCAACGTTTTAAGTGCATGCACGCACATGGGATTTGTGGAAGAAGGCCGCCGGTACTTCGCCAACATGGAGGTGGACTATGGTGTTGTGCCTCAGATAGAGCATTATGGTTGCATGGTTGATCTTCTTGGCCGAGGAGGGCTCATTAAGGAGGCTGTTGACCTAATCAAAAGCATGCCTTGGGAACCTAATGAGGTCATATGGGGGTCCCTTCTCAGTGCGTGCCGACTGCATAAGAATGTGGAGTATGCTGAGATGGCAGTGAACGAGCTGAGCAAACTGCAGCCCTCAAATGCTGGGAATTATGCTGTCCTTTCAAATATATATGCGGAAGCTGAGCAGTGGAGTGACATGGCGAAGGCGAGGATGCAGATGAAAGGAACTGGATCTCAGAAAACAGCAGGATCAAGTTGGATAGAACTCGATGAAGCGTTTCATGAGTTCACAGTGGGCGATAGGAAGCACCCAGAGACTGACCGGATATCCGAGATGGTTGATAGGCTGAGTTCGCATGTCAAGAATGCTGGCCGCGTTCCAGTAGGCCATGAGCTGATTTTGCAATGATCCATTTGCTAAAGGCATGCTTATGATTGATTATGCTGCAAACGTGAAATGCACTAGCATAGGAGCATTGCATTGCAGGTCATGCAATCTGAAGAAAGGTAGGCACTAATTCCATTGAAGCTATGGCACTGCCAGCAGCCAGGAAGATGCTGCTACATGGTACATAAGTTTCCATGATGGACTTGCATGCCCAAAGTCAAGCCCAAGTTCTACCATTTCGCGTGACCTCGGCCCCATCAGCTTTGTTCTATTAATCTGCTACTATGTCGAAAGCTGGCAAAAGGAGATACTGTCAAACCATTGGCATTACAGTGATAGTTGGTCTAATAGTTGATTGCCTAGTCCTTTCAATTTGAGTTCCTAATCTGGAAGATTTATTATTAGGGTCTTCCAAAAGTACATTAATTAAATGTGACAAGGCTGTAGATTCTGTAACTACATACTGTAGAATATGTTGTTGAAAGATGAATTAGGTATGGGTGGTCTGGTGGGTTTTGACTGTTTGCTTGTCCTAACTTTTACTACATGCACAATCATCTCTGGGCATATGTATGAATGAGGTACAGATGTTAGAAGATTGATCTCCTGTTAGTTGGCCCAACGGCCAACTGGCCTTGACCTCGCGCCCTGATCGGGGGCGCTCAGCCAATCCATGGCTGGTGGGCCCCCGTCGCACATCGCTATATAAAGGAAGGGTGGGGAAGCCGGGGCACACACCACGAGGTTGGCCGTCGTCCGGACCCCACCCTACATCCAAACCCTAAGTCCGATCTTTGAGGTGCGCTGTCAGCGACGGGATTCCTCATCACCGCCGCCACACGCTCGACTTCGACCGAAGGCCGATCGAAGACCCTCTCTTCTCCGACCATCGCCGCCCGAGCGCGGACTTCACCGACTAAAGAGAGGGATGGCGGAGTCTTCTTTCTCAGTGTCGGCCAAACCGGCAACCCAACATAAAGACCCCCCCCCCCCCGCTACTCGATTTGCTCACTGAACCGACTAAAGAGAGATCCAACAATGGCATCGGAGCTAGGTTCTCGAGCAGATCGAGAACAAAAAGAACACCAAAAGATAATAGATCCAAAAACCCTAACACTAACTCTAACCTTAACCCTAAAGGGAACGGATCTGGGGGAGGGGAAGGGAGAGGCGGGACTTACCTTGGCCTCGCCGCGCCACCCCTCGGGTTTCCTGAGCTTCGGCCCTTGACGGCGGCGCGCTCACCCTCGGGTGAGCGCCCGCGCCGGCAAGAGTCGGGCG
>BCLF01000214.1:85919-123435 GCA_001602275.1 Zoysia japonica
CGCCACGGCCGTGCGGCCACGCCCTAGTCGTGCGGCGGCACCACGCTGACGCGGCGGCACTCCGACGAAGTCTCGCCCGAGAGCCGCGCGCACCGCGCGAGAGAGAGAGGGCGAGAGAAGAAATGGAGTAGGGTTTCTGGAGCGGCTGGGAGCGGGTTTTTATACCGTCGAGTTATGCGCGGCATCATCGGATCTTGATTCAACGATCGGCACCGAACGGCGCCCGGACGGGCCGAAAGCGGCCCAGGCGGGATTGAGAAATCTCGGCCTGACCCAGGTTGTCTCCTGCGAAAAGCAAAAGGCCACTGGGCTGGGCCGAAACTCGCTCTGGGCCGCTCGCGCGTGCGACTGTTCACAGTGGGCCGCGCGTGATTTCGGCCTGATTTCAATAGATTTTTTTGTTTTTTGTTTTTTCTTTTTCATAAGTAATTAAATTGATTATTTTTGCTAATTTTAACCAAATAATTAAGGAAAATTAGCAAAATTTTGACAGAATAGAAAAGTCCAATAATTGCTTCTGAAAATTAGAGAAATTTTATTTCCCGCTGCGTATTTAAATTTGTTTATCTCATTATTAAATTCGAACCAACGGGAGAATTTAATTTTGAAAAATAGAGAAAATTTTAGATAATTATGATATCGTTATTTTTCTGACCAACGTTGATAATAACAGTATTATAATCTTTAATTGATAATTTATGCATTATTTCTATTTTTTCGCAACGGTGATGTAGATTTAATATATAAACAAATTGTATGTCTTAATTTTGATCAACGTTGAAACTAAGACATGATTTTGTTGTTATGTTCTCACTTTATTTGAATTGTTTTTCAGGCGGATATAACTTGATGAGTTGTATCAAAGAGATCCTCACTCCCAAAGATGATAACTATTCCAAAGATGATAACTATGGAGAGTGGAAGAAAAAGATAGACCTAGCGTTTATTTTGGTTGAGGTGGACTAGTTCCTCACCACAGCATGTCCCACTGAGTTTGAGGAGCCAGTGAGAAAAGAAAATAAGGCTGATGCTGCTTGACAGACTAGACAAAGAGAATATGCTCACTTAAAGATGTTTTATGACCTTGAGCATAGAAAATGGGTCACAGCTAACAAAAAAATATATGGCTGTGATAATGAACACAATTGAGCTTGCCATTATGGGCTCAATCGCAGAGTGTAACACTGTCACATAGTACTTTGACAAAATAAAGAATCAGTTCACTAGTTCTTTAAAGACATATGCAATACAGCTGATCAACCAGCTTGTGACAGAAAGTTACTTTGGTAGTGGTAGTGCCATAAGAGAGCACATACTAAGGATAAGCAACATGGCATTCAAGCTCAAACCAATGGATCTGCGTCTCAAAAATAAGCTCTTTATTCATTTGATTTTTGCTTCTTTGCCAAAAGAGTTTGATATCTTTGTTGTCAACTACAACATGCAGCCCGAGACATGAGACTTGAAAAAGTGCATAGCTATGTGTGTGCAAAAGGAGGACAGAATTAAAGCTTCACATGGTGGTTCTATCAATTATGTGAAGGACAACAATAGAAAGAATTTAAACAGTTACTCCTCAAAGAATAAGGGAAAAGTCTCTGTCCATCAACTTCAACAGAACAAATTTGCAGTAGACAAGGACCAGTGTATTCGCTGCAAAAATACGAGACACTACAAGAAAGGTTTTTTCTCTTATTTAAAGATGATAATGGCAAAGAAAGACGAGAACATTATTACCTTAATAAATGAATCTTTGTATGTGCAATATTCGAAATCTATTTGATGGATTGACTCAGGAGCAACTGTTCATGTTGCCAATTTTTTACAGAGATTTCGTTCGACGAGCACTATGCAAAGAAGAGAAAGATGCATTAAAGTTGCAAATAGAGTTCAAGCTGAAGTTGAAGCCGTTGACGATCTTTCATTAGAGCTAGCTGATGGCTTTACTTTTATACTTAGAGATGTTCTTTATGTATCCTCGTTACAGAGGAATTTGATTAGTGTGTCATGTTTAGACAATGATGGCTATGATTGTCATTTTGAAAATGACAAGCGTGAAATAATGTTTAATAAAGAATGTGTTGGTCTTGCCATCTTACAAAATGAGCTTTATTTGTTATCACTGCGTGATGACGTGAATGTCGTATGTGATAATAGGAATGTTGCGTGCGAGAAAGTAAATGAATCCTCGTCTACCAATGTAAATAGAAAACGAAAAAGAACTCTAGATGCGTCGTCGAAATTATGGCACTGTCGTTTAGCTCATATTTCGAGGGGGAGAATAGAAAGACTAGTTAAGAGTGATATTCTTTCTCTACTAGAGTTCTCAGACTTAGAACAATACAGAGAATACATCAAAGAAAAATATGTAAAGAAAATTAAGAAAAATGCAAAAAGAAGCACATGAGTTATACAAATTATTCACACAGATATTTGTGGTTCTTTTCCTGTGAAAAGTGTGGATGGTTATGACTCGTTCATAACATTCACAGATGATTACTTTCGATATGGCTATATTTATCTAATCAAAGAAAGAAATAATGCCTTGGATAAATTTAAGATATTTAAGGCTGAAGTTGAAAACCAACACGACTTAAAGATTAAAATAGTCCGATCCGATCGCGGGGGTACTACGGTCGACATACCCTATATGGACAAGTTTTTTGACCTTTTGCAAGGTTTGTACAGAAAAATGGAATAGTGGTCCAGTATTTTACACCGGGTGAAACTCAGCAAAATGAAGTAGCTAAAAAACGTAACCGTACTCTAATGGATATGGTACGAAGTATGATGAGCTATTTTACATTGCCACTGAGTTTTTGGATGGAGGCGTTAAAAACCGCCATTCATATTCTCAACAGAGTACCCAGTATATCAGTGTCGAAAACACCGTAGGAGCTGTGGACAGGTAGAATTCCCTCACTAAACCACCTACGTGCGTGGGGGAGTCCTGCTGAGGCAAAAGTATTTAATCCAAATCTTGAGAAACTAGATCCCAAAACAGTGAGTTGTCATTTTATTGGTTACCCAGAAAAGTCGAAAAGTTTTTGTTTCTACTGTTTCGACAGATATACAAAGTTTGTAGAAATGAGACACGCTGTCTTCTTAGAGGATGAAATAATGAAAGGGAGCATGGTAGCTCGAGAGATTGATCTTGAAGAGAAGCGGGCGTACGCGCCTACTCCGATGATTCAAGAGTCATTTTTCTCACTACCGGCTGTCGTTGCACCGACAGTGCAGGACACTATGGTGCCAGCATCTGTTATTGTTTCTTCTGTGACAATAATGAATGAGAATGAGAAACATGTTCATCAGGATCTCATAGAAACCGTTGCCACAGATGATGGGGAGCAACAACAGCTTCCAACAGAAAATGTGCAAAATGAGTAGGCACCAAGAAGGTCTCAAAGAGTAAGAAGATCAGTTATTTCTGATGATTATCAGATTTATCATACAGAGGAATTTCAAATGTAGGATGATCCTATCTCATTTGAAGAAGCCATAAGAAACAAAAACTCTTCAAAGTGGCGTGAGGTCATGGAAGAGGAAATGAGGTCCATGAAAGGCAAATAATGTCTGAGATTTGAAAGTTATTACTAAAACAGCCAAAACAGTAGACTGAAAATGGGTTTATAAGACAAAACTCGACTCCCAAAAGAATATAGAAAGATATAAAACACGACTCGTGGCAAAAGGCTTTACGTAAAGAGAGGATTAATTACAATGAGACCTTTTCTCCAGTCTCAACTAAAGATTTCTTCAGAATCATAATGGCACTAGTGACTCATTATGATTTAGAGTTACATCAGATAAATGTAAAGACATCATTACTTAATGGGGATTTGGAGAAAAATGTTTGCATGGCACAACCGAATGGTTTTGTCGTGGAAGGAAATGAAAGAATAGGATGTCGCTTAAAAAAATCGATTTATGGGTTAAAGCAAGCTTCAAGACAGTGGTACTTGACGTTTGACAGTATAATAAAAAAATTTGGGTTTAAAAAAAATGTAAAACACAACTGTGTTTACTCAAAGTTTAAAGATGAGAAATTTATCTTTCTAATCTTATATGTGGATGATATTTTTCTTGCTAGTAGTCACGTCAGTCTGCTACAGGGGACAAAGAAAATTTTGTCCTCAAACTTTGATATGAAAGATCTTTACGAAGCATCGTTCGTTATAGGAATCGAAATTCACCGAGATAGAAATAAAGGGGTATTGAGATTGTCACAAAAAGCATACATAGAGAAAGTCTTAAGGAAATTTGTTATGCATAAATATAGTTTTTCATCTGCACCTATAGTCAAGAGCGACAGATATGGGGATTTTCAATGCCCCATGAAACAGTATGAGATCGATCAAATAAAATCGGTTTCATATGCTTCAGCTCTCGGAAGCTTTCAATATGCTCAAGTGTGTACACGCCCTGAGTTGGCATTTGTTACCGGGTTACTTGGCAGATTCTAGAGCAATCCTGGAATAGAGCATTGGAAATTGATAAAGAAAGTCTTGCGTTATTTGCAAGGAACAAAAGGCTTTATGATGACATACAGAATATAAGATTCACGAATCTCCATATAGTAGGTTACACAGATTCTGATTATGCGGGAGATGATAGAAAGTCTATATTCGGATATGTGTTTACTCTCGCTGGAGGAGCTATTTCGTGGAAAAGCTCAAAGCAAACTATCACTACATCGTCCACAATGTATATCGAGTTTGTAGCATATTATCAGGCTACGGGGTAGGTGAACTGGCTTAAGAAGTTCATACCCGGTTTAAAAGTGGTTGACGACATCTATAGACCACTTAAGTTGTACTGCGATAATGAACCCGCAGTAACGTATGACCACAACAATAAGTCAAGTGGTGCTGTCAAATACATTGACATAAAGTAATATATTGTGAAAGATAAAGTTCGGGATCAAATTATAAGTCTTGAGCATATAAGCACCGCAAAGATGTTAGCGGGTCCGCTTACTAAAAGCTTACCACCCAACGTGTTCAGAGAACACGTAGCTGGTATGGATTTAAGGGAAAGTCTATGATTTCTGAACTAAAAGATGGCCTAAAAGATTAAAGTAACTATTTCAGAACAGAGAGGTGTATTGTAGCTGTTGAATCTATCGGCGGTTGACCGTGATAATGAGATATGTGAAATGAGTAAAATCAAAAGTAATTAAAGTTAAAGTATGAGTTGAGATCAAAAAGAAGAATGTTATAAGATTGATCTCCTGTTAGTTGGTCCAACGGCCTATTGGTCTTGATCTCGCGCCTTGATCGGAGGCGCCCAGCTAATCTATGGTTGGTGGGTCTCCGTCCCACAGCGCTATATAAAGGAAGGGTGAGGAAGTCAGGGCACACACCACGAGGTTGTTCGTCGCCCGAACCTCACCCTACATCCAAACTTTAAGTCCGATGTTTGAGGGTGCACTGCCAGCGACGGGATTCCCCATCACCGCCATCACACCCTCGACTTCGACCTCGACCGAAGGCCGACTGAAGACCCTCTCCTGTTCTTCGACCATCGTCGCTCGAGCGTAGACTTCACCGAATAAGGAGAGGAATGGTGGGGTCTTCTTCCTCAGTGTCGACCGAACCAGCAACCTAAGGTAAAGACCCCCCCTCCGCCTACTCGATCTGCTCACTGAACCGACTAAAGAGAGATCAACAACAGATTCTTTGGATCTGGAGACGTACCTAACCTGAGTATCTTATCTAATTTAGGGAGCATTAGTACTATAGACAAGTAACCAGGATCGGACACCGTGACGAGGACATCAACATTTCTTAAACTATTGATACATCCACACCAACAGAAGAACAAATCAGCTGTGTTCATTCTTAATATCAATTCTACTGGTACCTTATTTAGATACTACCTTCATTTCAAAATATAAACATTTCTCAGTTTAGATAAGTTCAATTTTTTTTTTAAATTTTTACTAATAATATCTAACAAATTACATAATTTTTAATGTAAAAATATATTTTTTATGAAAGTTTATTTTAATGATAAATCAAAAAATATAATTTTTATATGACAAAATATTATTAGTTATATATTATTAGTGATTAAAGTGATAAAAATTTGATTTTATTAAATCTAATGCTTATATTTTAGAACGGAGAAAGTCTGTATTATACTGTACTACGAGCACAGAAAAATTATGAAGACTCAATTTAGTTATGAAATTCCATCATCAGAAATTAACATCAATATATTTAATTACCATGCCACTGCTGAAATCACATTGGCCAAAATAAAATTCGGCGTGCGGAGGATTTGATCGGCTACAGCATGGATCCGCCTGTAGTTGCTTGAAGTAATACGCAGAAGATCATGGGGTGATCTCAGGGCCTTGGTCGGAGTAAAATAAAAAGGCGGCAATGCCGTCGGCAGATCTCAGAGACCGTCATTTTCCTGCCCGGCTTCCTATGAAAGAGAAAGGAAAGGGACAGAGATGCAATGCAACCACAAAGTCCGTTTGGAACTGAATTTTTTTTTTTGCATTTTTTATTTATAAAATTAAACTGATTTTTGTAAATTTTTTATGAAATTTTTGCATTAAAAACAGGGCTAAACAACGAATCCAGCACGTGATCCCTGAATCCCCTTATTAAAAGCTTGCGATTTAAGCTAACCTTGCTAATCTATCTATGCAAACTGTAGTCGGAACTTCGCCGACGGAAGTACGGAACGAAAAATCTTTCTTCCTCGCGAATCCCAATGGACGGTCACGTAGTGTAGCTGCGGTGACTGAGAGCGCAGCGCGGGAGGACGACTGGACGGGCTTCTTCCAGGCCCGACTGGCCGGTCGACGCTCTGTTCATCCGCTGCCATGTTTCCGGTGTCCTGGTGCAGGAGGATTGCTCGCCAGACTTTACAGCTGGTTGCACTGCAACAAGGCTCGTCGCCGATCTTGGCAGGCGACATGGACGAACAGCGACAATGACAACACAGATCCAGGAATCTTTCCTGGTCTTCTTTTTTGTTTTCTTTCTTGGTTTTGGAGAAGGAACACGAAAAGTTTCAGAGATGAAACTGAGCGCCCCCGATGGCGCATGGGATGTCATTGCATTCTCTTTAGTGGAACTGGTTTCATCGGCATTGAACTGATCATCAATCAGTGGTGCTTTCAAATTAATCCAATTATTCCAGTCGTTAATCACTTTCAACGCTTAGAACATCCTCGAGATGATCGAGGACAGCATCAGTCGTGCGTTTATCAGTTGCCACCCGTCAGACAGGGACAGGAGACGCAGCAGGACGACTGCGGCATTTAAGATCTTTTCCCTTTCCTTTCCGTACACTCCATGTCCAATCCAGAGGAGGCAGAAGGAGAGAGAAAGGCTACCGCATGAGAGAGAGATTGAGAATCTCGCAGGTCTGATTTGTCGAAAAGAAAGCGAGGGATCGGAAAGCCAACGCGAGGCCCTCCTAATTTATGGCTTTTTCCGCCTCTCCAAAACCCGATGCAAAGGGACGATGAAGTTAAATGCCTTCGTCCTAGCAGTCTTCTCTGCTCTGCTACGGAGAGAAGCGAGAACCTTGAGAGGGAAGGTCAAGTCTGAGGCGATGAGAGATTGATTTCACCCCGCCCCAAACCTTCTTCATCCTCTCAACCTGCCTGCGAATCTCGTCTCCGGTCTGCATCTGGGTCGCGCGAGGGAAGAAGGATTGTTTATAGGTGGTGCTGTTTGTTTGCCCTGTCCTTGTCTCTTTGTCTGAGGAAGGAAGGAAGGAAGTCGGGAAAGGTGGAATCTTTCGTTGGATCACGGTGGTTCCGGGGTGGCCGGTGGGTTTCCCCTAGTGACGGCTACGGTGAGTTCGAAAAATTCTCCCCGGTTCTCGGCGGCTTCTCTTCTTCTGCGTCTTGGTTTCGTCGACATCGCCGCTGTATCAGTGGACGAGGAGGAGGAGGAGGCCAGAGGTCTCGTTCTTGGACTGGATGCTTCATTTTATCTGGGTCATGCGTTCATTCATATACCGAGATTTTGGTGCTGTAAAAAGTTTGTTTTTTCTACTTGATTTGGGTTTGATTTTTGTTGGACCGTGGACGGTGGCGGAAAGGAGGCCGTTGCACTTATGTGCACTGTGCTTTTCGCTGAATCCCGCTTCTTGTCCCTTCTTATTACTCGGATTTGGTTCCTGTTTAATTCTTCTTACAGTTTTTTTAAAAAAATGTGAGTTCTATTTTAGTTTGCGGGAAGCGTTGCTGTTGGCCATCGCTTAATTGTTCGGAATCCTTCTTGCTCCGCGATTTCTGGTCATTAACCTTCGCGTCTATTTTTTGTTTGTCCCTACCATTTATTTTCCTTCTCTTTTCTGATACACTTCGCGCTGTAAATAAATGCCAAATTGCAGGTCTCTGTGACGGTGCCGCTCGGCAGACGATCGCTGCGCCTCTTCTTGTGGACGAAATCTGGACTTTTCCTTGCTGGTGTCTCCATTTCATGGGAGCTACAGTAGTTCTATAAAGAGGTCGCCTTGCAGGATCTGTCACCCGCCATTGTTTTTGCACACGAGCACTTTGTAAGTAGGAGCAAAGCATTGTGTTGTGAATTTCTAAACCAGAGTTTGGCTTACATCTTTTTGCAAAAGGTGTATTTTAGTTCTTTTTCCGAAAAGTTAAGATACTACTTCCTCCTTTTTCTAATATAAGCATTTCTAGGCTCAGTCAAAGTCAAATTTTTATTACTTTGATCATTAATAATAAAGAATTAATGATATTTTATCATATAAAGTTTATATTTTTTGGATTCATTATTAAATAAGGTTTCATAAAAAATATTTTTTATATTAAAAAGTATGTAATTTTTTATATTATTAGTCAAAGTTAAAAAAATTGACTTTGACTAAACCTAGAAATGGTTATATTTTGGAACGGAGGTATTACACCTCAAAGAAAATTTTCTCAGTCGATTAGAGACAACGGGCATTTTATTTTATTTTCCTTGCAAACCTTTAACTGCAACTAAACTCCACATCAGAAGGGTTATATTGGCGGCCTTCCTTTCCTTATCCCTGTCCACTGACTTGCCGCCATTGCCAATTTTCAGGTCTCTTTAAGCTGTGTTTTTTCTGCTGTGAAAGAAATAGCTAAATAAACTGATTGAACAACTTAGTCAGTCAGTCATCCTTGGAACTACAGAGACGGCCAGAAGTGTTTCACATCATACCACTCTGTAAGTAGCAGATGTTTTCACACTGGTCTCTAAATGACAATAATACTCGTTTCTGTTCTTTTTCGTCTATCCGGATAGATGCCAATTATAAAATTCAGTGGAAGCTGAATTTGCTTTTTGTAATGTGATGTTTAGTTCTCAGGTAGTTGATATTTTCTTTCATGATAAGAAAAATACTGATGCTGGACCATCACGTGTTCCCCATACCTTGCTTTGAGGAAAATAAGGATTTCTTTGATATTCTTTGTTCTAATTATGAGTTTTTTCTCCTTCTATGTAAATCATTTTCTAAAGGAAGAATAATACTGGATTATGAATGATACTTCTTAGAACACAATAACTATGTCTAGGTTGCAAAATTCAATGTAGAATACAAGTGCCTACTGACACCACATTTTTGTGCCTCTGACTGAAACAACTATTATTGGGTTGATGCACTTTAAATATTGTTGTCGTTCTATTACTCCTTTTTGGTATTGGTTGAATTGGTGTGTTAAGTAGCTCAGATCTTCTGGAACAATACCATTTCAGGCTGATAGTGCTTGTTTATCAGCTGGCAAGAGTACTCTTGGGAGGTAGTATCTATTTGCAGTGAGCTGTGAAGCTCTAATGAATGAAATGGCTTTTGTAACTCCTTGTATTGAGCAAAGACTCAATCACTTCCATAGGTTATTTACCTGTTGGATGGGATTTGTAGGTTCTGTGGTGTTACTGATGTTCAGGTTTTGCATTTTCATTTTAATATCTCTCTCTCACCATTGTAAATGTGATGGTACCTTGATAACTTAAATTTTTTGTCTCAATACTTGTCAGGAATGGGAACAGAAATTGAGGGCAAGGCCTATATTCCTGGATACTTTGACAAGGCAGATTCTAGTGTAAACTCGAATGGCAATATGTTGCCATACTATGAGAACAGGTCAAATTTCCATCTTAGCGACAAGTTCACAATAGTATCTGCAACTGGATCAGTACATTATGATAAGGAAATGGTAAAACGGACAATGCTTGTACATGAAGCTAAATTTCGGAAACAGGTATATTTTATGTTACTAAAATTTCTTTTGCTGTTGGTATGTAGGAAGAAAACATCCTTTTTTTGTGCTGGTATTCTTTCCATTTTATTTACTTTAGCTATAATGATTTTCTCATTTCTTAATCATGATGCCTATATAGGTATATGAACTTCACTGTCTATACCAAATTCAGAAGGACCTAATGGCACAGTTCCAAGGAGAAGAGTTCAATGGTTTTCCTAGATATGTAGATACATTGCAGTCAGGATCTTATGCATCGCATGCACTGCCTGGGGATGTAAAAGGAGCATTGCGAACTGGAACACCTATTTCTGGTCATGATCTTAAGCAATCATCCACTCATCTCATAAATGAAACTAGTTCACAGCATAGTGTGACTGGAGCTTCTTTGAGATGTAGCATTGTTAGGTCTGGAAATAAAAGGTTGGACCTTCAGCCAAGTGGTAGTGATGACAATGACGATGTGGAGATCCTGGAGGAAAAGCCTTTGAAACATTTGCCAGGGACTAGTGGTTCTGTTCATGATGGAAATACCAATCTTAAGCTTGAAAATAGTGAGTCCAAACAAATGGGGAAGAGTTGGACCACTGATATACAACCAAAGCACAATTCAGCTGTGAGTACATTGAATAAACCAGTCGAAAAGACATTCATTGTGAAAAATAACTGATTTTCTAGGTGTTGGAATATCTAATCCTCATATACAACATCATTTGTCACAGGTAGTGAATGTGAACTTTCAAGCTTTGCAAGGCAACACAAGAGAGACTGGTAAAGTGTCTGAATCAAGTTCCATTTGTGCAAACAGGGAAATGAGGCGTATAAATTCATTCGGACAGAGAAAGGATGGTAAGGTTTCTGTACCCTTTTTTTTGTGCAGTTTGTGTAGTTCTATATTGAAATTAATTTTTAGTCACCAGAGCACTCTGTAAATGTATTTTACTCATTCTTTTCAGATCTGAATGGCAGCATGCCATTGTTACAACATAAACGGAATGATACTAATTCCTCAGTGGGGCATTATTTATCCAGTGATAGTTCCTTCAATCGCTTAAACGTTGCACCTCCTCTCTTCAATCATGCACTGAATTATTCGTGGAAAAGCAACAATACGAATTTCTTGAATAAGAGTCAGAATGGTATCCCGTTGGGTTCAACTTCAAATGCACCGCATAATCATCCGTTCAAGATTTCTGGGGAGCTGCAATATTGGAAGCCTCCCCCACGCCAGAATTACCTAAAGGATTTAGATCTAAATGATATGCCAGCTGATATCACTACCACTTGGCAACAGGGAAGTGAAAATTCAATGGTTGATACCTCTGCGTTCAGAGATAAAGAGGTCAACCTCATGAAGTCGCAAGTCCCATCGTGTTGTGCAACCCAGAATTTTGTCAGATCCACATTAGTTTTGGAAGATAAAACTCTCACAAGAATCCCCAGCTTCCCTATTTGTGCTGTTGCTGAAAAGGATTATCGGTGCTCACCAGCTCTAGAGTGTGAGAAAAACATATCAACATCGATTATGTATGAAGCCGACAAGAAAATGCAACCCAAAGGCAAGAATGCTGATTCAAGTATTAAGAATCTTTTTGACCTGAATGAGGCATTGCCGGTCACGGATGACCCAGAGATGGATATATGTGAATCAGAAATTGACATTGCTCCTCATGAACCCAATGATCCTTTGAAGGATTCTCTTGTTGTAACTGCAGCAGAGAATCTGGTAGCATTGTGCAATGAAGGTGTTCAGCCAGGATCTCCTCAACTTTACACTCTGCATTGGTTCGCAGAACTAGCTACATCGAAGGAGAACGTGATGTGTGGCGATGATAGTGATGATGAGTTCGAGGCTTTGACATGGAAGCTAGAAGAAATCAAAAGTTACGAGTACCATTCAATACCAAGAACCATTGATGGTGACAGCAATGCTGGCCATTGCTCTGCTACATCATTGCTTGTTACAAGACCTCGGAGAGGCAAAGTACGTGGACGCCCTCCAAAGAAGAAAGACTTTCAGAAGGACATTCTGCCAAGCCTTGCATCATTGCCGGGGCAGGTGGTATTGGAGGATCTTTGTTTGCTCAGAAAGTCAAAGTCAGTGACCTTGGCAAAGAGAGGAGGCCGTAACTGGCAGCAACCAACAGGGAGGCGCCGATCCAGAAGCATGGCCGCCGTCATGGTCGTAGAGGAGGCCAAGGTCAACCCACTCCCACCACCGCAACTTGTTCCTGCTGACTTGGATGCTGATGCACTGGGGATAACTAGGTGGGGAAGGACGACCAGGCGTTGTCAAAGGCCCAGATGCCGCCGGTGAACAATGCATCATTGCATGTAGCTTGAGTGAGAAATTTGTAAGGTGTTTTAGTTGATGTGACAACAATTAGCGTTTTTGGTGATGGAATAGTCCATCAAATTACTCTGCTTCTTAGCGCTAGTATGCTCCAGAAACATGCATTGGATCATCAGTAACATTGTTGACATCACTTGAAATGAACTTTAAATCTAGCAAGAAATGCTCATGGGATACTGGCCTTTGTGTTGATCACTATGCTTGTGCTCGCAGCTCTCAGTCAAGCTGCCATGTTAGTGTAAAATCATGTGAATTTTTCATAACCTTGCTGATAAGATGCACATGATGGTCGATGATAAGATTATATACTGTTTACTGATAGCAAAATATTTTGTGCGCGCCTAACATGTCTTACATATGCTTGAAGTTGTTAAGAGCTTGTGATATTTTGCAGTAGTGTTGAACTAAAAGGCAGAATGATGGCATTTCCTCTTTCTTGTTCCAGTTCAGAACACTCTTTTCTTGTTGGCGATTGTATGTGTGGAACTAGTGTTTGACGACGTTAATAATAAAACATAAAGATCAAGTTAGTTTTGAGCTTCGTTAGGGCACCTTTCGCTTCTAAAGTAAGTCAGTCCGTTATGATTCACTGGTGTGCGCTCTATACTTCCCCAGTACTAGTTCTTATGCTTTTCGACTCGATGACATTGAGGCTGCGTTTGCACTTTGCACACCAGCCGCTGTTCCGTTCTTATTCAGGAAAACATTTCCACGATCTCTGTTCAGTTGTTATTCAGGAAGTATTTTTTCTCGTCAACATGGCGTGTTAGGTTTTTTTGCTGGCGGTTAGGATTGTTGGTAGAAAGTCATGTAAACATTGTACTCTCTCTTTTAAAATATAAGTATTTTTAAGTTTAATCAAAATTAAACTTTTATCACTTTGACTACTTAATAATATGTAATTAATAATATTTTATCATATTAAAGTTATATTTTTTAATTTATCATTAAATAAACTTTTATAAAAAATATATTTTTATATTAAAAATTATGTAATTTTTTAAATATTGTTGTTAGAAGTTAAAAGATTTTGACCTTATTCAAACTTAAAAAAATGCTTATAGAGCTAGTAGCAAATAAACAACACTTATTTGTTCGACACAAGCGGGAGTGCAATGTTTGGCCACATTGGCCTATGCCATACAAAAATGATGATGATTTCCACTCTACCGGTACGAACATTTTAAAATTACCACTTGACACGCGCTTCCTTAATACTTGAACCAAGCAAGTCACATGCATTATGGCCATTGGCCAAGCCAAAAAATATTTGTCCAGTTATGAGTTTGCTCAGCTTACTGAAAAAACTCTTTGAGGCATTCCAAGTTTTTTTTTTTTGACTGAAGGCAGTCCAAGTTTAGTTAGTATTAGATCTTTAAATCTTCATGATCTTTTAAAAAATAGCGAGCTAAACCATTTAACGGTGGCCTTGGTAAAAGCTAAGAAAAGATATCTTCAGCTATAGCGGAAGCTAAATCATTTAGCGGTTTTTTAAGAAAAAATAGCATAAGTTATAATACTTAATTCCTTAAATAGGATAAATATTTAAAATATATAAAGAAATGCACACATCTTCATCCTCTTGAGAGTTGGAGAGAGCGCAAAGTCACCATCGCACTCGAGTTGGCAAAAAATTTTATAATATATATTTTTGTATTATTAAAATTGATTAAATTTATGAAAATTATAGGCCAAAGTTTGATGTCATGAAACTTAAATGTCAAATTTATCTAGTACAAAGAATACCTTTTAATTTGCAACTTTGCTTTGGATCTTGGTTTTGCGCAGCTCGTTTTCAGCAGCTCACTTTGTGTTTGGGCCTTTAGCGGAAGTTAAATAGAGAGCTAATAGCGGCTATCTCTGGCTATAGATTTTTTTAGCGGTAGCTAAATGATAGCTATGAAAATAGCGTATCATAGCGGTAGACCTTCCAAATCAGCTATAGCGAGTTATAGCGAAAGCTATAGCCGGCTATTTTTTTCTGTGATCTAAATACAATGTTAGCTAGTAGTTTCCTCACACTATGCAGATAAATTACGTGAAAATGTATATTTCATCTGAATCTATTAATTACAGTTCACAGAATAATGGTGCTATAACAAATAGCCTAACAAATATAAGAAAAATTCTACATTTTTTTTGCGATGGAGGAAACTTCTACATTTGATAGATGAGCTGAACAAATACTCATCTGCCCTGATTTACTACTATCTTTTTAGGCCAGATAAGAGAATTAAAGAAAAGTAAAAAAATGTGCGATATACTGAAACCAAATACTATGAGAGAGATGGAGATGGAGTTATATTGTGAAAAGAAAATTGATGTATGTGAAGTGAAATTGACAAGTAATTGGAAAAACTGATGGATGCTAAAATAGTGATTTATGACGGAGAGAGTACTAATGCAATCCAGTTTAAAAACAGTGAAAAAGTGATCCAGTCGCTTCAAAGGGAAATAATTTTATTATAAAAGAAAATACAGGAAAAATCCGCAGCCAATCCTACAGCACAACATCTGACCCAACGGTAAGATACCAAGATCATTACTTCACCCAACGGTAATTCACGTCCACTCAATAAATCCACTCGCCGTTCGCCAACCCATCGGAATATCAGATCAACGGCTGTAGACATCCCCTTAAAATCCAACGGCCCGGAAAATTTGCAGAACACCAAAATCCCTTCCCGCTTGGCCGCTGGCCGTTGCGCATCCCGAGCTTCACCGCCAGCTTCCGTTCCCTTCCCTTCCCCTGCCGCTTCCTCTGATTCTCCTCGTCTCTATAAATCTGCTTCGCGTGTCTCCGTGGACTCCCGAAACGCAAACTCCCATCCGAAATCGCCTCGTTAACGGACGATCCGAGTCGCCCGCTCGCTCGCGGTTCGAAAGCGCTCGTCTTCTTTTGTTTGGTTCGTGTTGTGGTCGGGGAATGGCGTCAGCGGCGAGGAGGGCGAGAGGAGCCGGGCGCCGGCCGTTCACGGTGCTGGCGTCGCCGTCTCCCGCGAGGAGGAACGGCGGCGCGATCACGTGGGCGGAGAACGTGGCGCCGCACGAGGCGGTCCCGTTGTCGCAGCCACAAGTTCGGCGGGTTGGGAAGAAGTGCGCCGGCGGCAGAGCGGGCAAAAAGCACGTCGTCACTGCCGCCGGGTCGTCCACTGTTTCTGTTTCAAGGAAACCGGCCGCGACGGCGAGCAGGGGACGGATGAGCTCTTTGTCCAAGATGTGCTCGACTCCGAGGAAGCCGACGGCGAAGGCGCGGCGCCTGCCGCTGCGTGACTTGTCCGAGGATCGGGCGCGCGGCAAGGTGAGGGCGCACCTCTCGTCGCCCTTCGACGAAGTGGACCGTGAGGGCGAAGAACGGCGCAGCGCGCGGAAGAGGATGGCGAGAAGCGCGGCGACGGAGGAGGCCACGGCCAGCCTCCCGGAGCCCGGCGAGGGCCGCGTCAAGTACCTCGTGGGCACGTTCGAGCGGCTCCTGTCGCTGGCCGGCGGCGGTCCCGAGTCCCGGAGCGGCGGCGCGACCAAAGTCAGCAGCAAGAGGAGGAAGAGCGAGGCGACGCCGGCGGCGATGACGTCCTTAGAGCCGTCTCTAACGCCACCGCAGGCGGTAGCCGAGGAGATCGACGCGTCGCACCCCTCGTCGGAGGTCTCCTTCCCCGCCATCACCGGCGTCGCATGCATCCTCGACGCGTCTGATCGCACCAGGTTCATCCCGTGCCCTGATCAAATCGCCATGTTCCGTTGTTGTTCCACATCGTCGAGGTTCTTGACTCCCGATCTGCCGGTCTCTTCTTGCCAAATTCAGCATGATCAGGGCCGCACGAGAGCACCGGCGGCAGAGGAGACGAAACGTAAGCGCGACGAGCCATCGTCCCTTCAACCTTAGGACCGAGGTATGGACACCGCAACGCTAAATTGCTGATCATCATCTTTTTGACATGCATGATGACCGAAGAAACCATGATTTTGATTCGTATTCAGCAAAGAGGAAAGGCAAAGGAAGAAAACTTTGCTCGGAGGATGAGGAAGATGCAGCTTGAGGAGGCAATGATGCGCAATACACTGGCACAAGGCCTGCCGTTCACCACTGATGAACCAGAGGTATGACGAAACACACCTATAACAATCTCAGTTCAGACAGTTCATTTTTACTGCGGCGCCACGATACAACCTATACAACGCTAGAACGCTGAATTATCACTTCACATCGTGTGTTACAATCCAAGGCTTGCAGGAATTTTCATGTACAGTTGCAATGCACAAATATTGTAAGCAAATTACTCTATGATACTTAATTCTGCAGTGCCCAGTGAAGCCTCCAACCAAAGAACCCACAGAACCGATCGAGCTCGTGCTGCACAGCGCTGCCCGTGCGGTCGGTCGCGCCAAGTTCGATCACCAAGTAAGCTGCACGTTGCGGTGCTCGCTGGCCGTCGACGAGTTCCTGAGGGCTCTGCATCGGCTATCTTCGATCCTGCAGGTCGCCGAGCGAGCTAGTTTCATGGAGGAAGGGAGGTTGGCGAAGCAAAGGCAGCAGAAGGTATTTCCGTCCATGTTCTGACTACCTGAGAAGCGAGAACTGCAGGTCCATATGCTTATCTTATTGAGATGCAAGAATTCAGGCCTGGTGTGTTCTTCTGCAGATGGATGAGGAGGTTGAGATTAAGCAGGTGAGAAAGGAGAGGGTGCCAAGAGCACATCCAATGCCGGACTTCACCAAGCCATTTGTGCCGAAAAGGTATCAAATTAATACAATTCATCTTACCTTCTCTGATATTCTGATTACATCTTCTGTATGATCATTGATCAACGATTCGAATTTCAGTCGGTCTCAGCTCTTTAGCTGCCGTAACTTGTACAAGTCCATTTGAATTAGAGTGAAGTGCATTTTCATGCATGCGACTATTCGTTTCGAACAGTTCCAGTTACATGTATTTCTTGGAAGTGCAGGTCACTGAAGCCCAATACGATTCCCAGGGAGCCGAGATTTCACCCCAGATTGAGGAGGAACCGGGTGAAGGTGTAACCAGCTTCGAAAAGAGTAGTATTCTAGTATTCTTAGTTGTCGTTGCTGCCATGGCAACTCTTTGGAAAACGTTGTGCTAGCTGTTAGCAATTACTTCCTCCTATTTTAAAACCATTGATTTTTTATATTAACTTTGACTACTTGTCTTATTCAAAAAATTTATTGAAATATGTAAAATTTTATTATTATTTGTTTTATCATTGATAAAATTTAAATCACGGCTAATAATTTTACAATAATTTTTTTCAAAATTGATATTGAAAATCAGGTGTCAATAATTTAAAACCGGAGGGAGTACGTTTTCCAGATCAGAAAAAGAATATAGGAAATATTATGCATCAAACGTCTCTCAGTCCCTGAAACTTTATTAAACGCATGTGTAGAACCGACGACATTTTTACATACGATTATTTCCTCTTATGCGTGTATATTTAGGGCTTTTTAGAACGCATGATTTTCGGAGGAATTATAAAGGAATTTCATAGGAATTAGTTTAATTTCACAGAAAAAACACAGAAATAAAAAAAAAAATTCTTCAATCAAAAAGGCCTTAGCTATGCCATTAAGTAGTTACCGTGAGAAGATCAAAACGAAGACCGTCTTGGTACTCTGCTCTGGCTGCTGCTGCTGCACATGGAGAGTTGTTGGTGCAGGTTATTGCTGTGTCCGCTTTGGAGGGAAAGGTTTTCCAATTTTCTGACATGAGATTTGGAAACAATGATGAATTCCAACAATTTTGGAGTTTTTGACATATATTTATTACACCATTTCAGGGACTTGAGTGGGTGGGTGACTCAGCTAGAGAAAATCCGAGTGGTGAGCATTTGTCCAATGGGTGCAAAAAAACTTTTATGTGTGAATATTGTGAAAATTTAGCTCTAATCAATACTAATTTTTATTTTTATGTGGGTGCGGCTGCACCCAATGCCATGAACATCATAGATCAGTCCATGACTGACTTGCTCTGAAATACTCGCTTCGATTTTAAAATATTAACCATTGGCTTTTGCCATCAATTTTGACCATTTGTAGTATTTAAAAAATTAATTTTAATATGTAAGATTATAACTTATGATTCAAACAATTTTAATGATTAAGAAAATTATAAAAATCTATAATATTTATTACACTTTTTTAATAAGATAAATAGTTAAAATTAATTTTAAAACTCAACGACGACAACCGTTTAGAAAGGAAGAGAATAGATTATTTTCTTCTACTAATCTGCTGTATGATTTGTGACTATGCCATGTCATTCCTGCTCCCTTCTGATTGCTGTCAAGAAGGAAGAAATCAAATGGAAGTCAGCAACTGGAACAAGAGAGAGGAAATGCTATCATGCCTTTTAGTTCCAACTACTACACGGCAAAATATCGCAGGGAATCTCAAACACAGAGACGATATGTATTAAATAATTTAATGGAAGCATTAAATCAAACCAGCCCGTCTAGCTCAGTCGGTAGAGCGCAAGGCTCTTAACCTTGTGGTCGTGGGTTCGAGCCCCACGGTGGGCGAATAATTTCTTTTTCTTTTTTGACACTTTTCAGCTTCATTACATACGGAAGCATGACTGATAATTCAATCTCTGAATATCTTCTCTATGATAATTCTCAACAAAATATCTCCTCTGTAACTTTTGTTTGCGATTCAACCGGTCCTGATTTGGAACGTCACGACTGCCGGGATTGATGTCCCCGAGAGGAGAGGAGGTACCCATGGCCGCTTCTTCGTCTTGCTCCATACGGCACGCTTGCAGGTACGGCACAGAAATTCTCCGGGTGCGTATGACTACTGCAGAGTACGTAATCCGATTTCACACTGACACCCGGCAGGGTCAACAACGGGCACGGCCGTCCTCGATGGGCACGCTCCAACAGCAGACTCCGTCCGGCTCTCTGCGTTCACGGCGGTCAGTTCAGCACGCCATCCTCTTCGGGGGAATATTCTCCTCGCGGCACAGCATCATCAGTCCACTCGCCGCCTCAATGATTGGATATTTATAGATACTGCACTTCTTGGGGGATCGATCATCGCCCTGCACAGTTCGTCATAGCAGAAAAGCGGCCGCCTTTTCTCTTGGCGATCGCTGGAATTGGTTCGAGTTGCACTCTTAGATCCTTCCTTTTCTTTTGTATTGTAAGTATGGTTCGTTCTTGGTCTCTCTCAACTGACTCCTCACGTGAGATCGGTCCGCGATTCTCCAGGCTCTCCGATGAGCCTGCTGGTGCTGTGGGCGGCGCTCGCGTGGCTGGGAATCTGCGCCACGGCGCACCTCGGCGGCGAGCAGCCGCTGTCGAGGATAGCGGTAGAGAGGACGGTCCTCGCCGTCGACGCCGCCGCGCGCGTCAAGGCGTCCCCGTCGGTTCTTGGACTGAAGGTTCTTTGCCTTGCCACCGTGTCCTCTTCTCCCAGCTACTGACGGGGGCCGATTCATTCATCGGGTACTGACAGTGTCGGGAACTTGTGTGTGTGTCGCTGCAGGGTGAGACCAGCGAGTGGGTGGATGTGGAGTTCTTCCATCCGAATCCCTCCGGGGACGATTGGATTGGTGTCTTCTCCCCGGCAGATTTCAGGTATAACACTCATCAGTCTACGGAGAATTGATTGGCGAAAAACTAACCCGTCATCTGGAATTACACATTTTCTTGTGTTCATACAGTGGTAAATAAATCGCTAAGCATAGGATTTGACGTCTCTTGTTTGGGGCATTTGCAGGGCCACAATCTGCGAGCCTGAGAACGAGCGGCAGTATCCCCCGGTTCTCTGCACCGCGCCTATCAAGGTTGGTATGTTGTAGCCACTTCGGTGCTCTTAACAATCCATTTCCATTCATCAAGTTTCAGACTTTGTGAACCCTGGTTGCTTTTCCCCCATATTTTTCTTCCAGTACCAATTTGCAAGCTTCAAAAATGATGTGTATAATAAGACTGGAAAAGGCCAGCTGAAGCTTCAGTTGATCAACCAGAGGGAGGATTTCTCGTTCGCACTTTTTTCAGGAGGTCTCATGAAGGTAAGTGCAGAAAAGATATGCATATTCTGATTTTCTCTGCTCTATGACATGTCAGTAAGATATAGCTTCCAAAGTCTGATTTTTTTTTTTAACTCCTGAACATAAAACAGCCCAAGCTGATTGCTATTTCAAACAAGGTAGCATTTGCAAATCCAAAGGCACCTGTCTACCCACGTTTGGCGCAGGGGAAGTCTTGGAATGAAGTAAGCATATGCCCCTCACCTGCAATTGCAGCGATCGTTAAAATGAATGCTAATTGTGCAATGAATCCTTTCTGAAGGAAAAAAAATTGTACTGTAGCAATTCTAATACTAATTCAACGCATAATCAAGAACCACAACATAACGCACACCATTGAGCTAAGATTACACAAATCTGATATTGTCACTGAACTTTACTGTAGATGACTGTCACCTGGACAAGTGGCTATGATATTACAGAAGCAGTTCCATTTGTTGAATGGGGTGAGAAAGGAGGGCATCGGCTTCTTTCTCCAGCAGGAACTTTAACATTTGACAGAAGCAGCATGTGTGGTATGCCCTTATTTCCCTTATCTCCTTGATAGCTAAAGTTCAAAATTACAATGTTAGTATAGATCAGAGAAACCTCGTTGACTAACCTCATGGATCACTCTGGTTTTTCTACTCTGCAAACGCAGGTGCACCCGCACGAACTGTCGGTTGGCGCCATCCTGGTTACATTCATACTAGTTACTTGAAGGATCTATGGCCAGACTCAAAGTATGCAATCTTGTTGCCTGCAAAAATTTTGTGTGCAAGTGTGGCATACCAATTACTGAGAAGCACTTTGTCATTTGTAAACATTGCAGGTATACATACAGGCTTGGTCATAGGCTAATGAACGGCACACGTGTCTGGAGCAAGTCATACAGCTTCAAGGCATCGCCTTATCCTGGGCAGGATTCTCTTCAACGAGTTGTCATATTTGGGGACATGGGAAAGGTAGACCTTGTTGCTTTTCCATTTATATAACTAGTTTCAGTCATGCAACAGTCAGGCTTTTCCATTTTAGGGGCCCCTTTACATTTCGGGAAAAACTGCTGAATGTTTATTATATGAAATTCAAATGATTCCTGTCAAATTCCTATACAATTCCTGGGAAATTTATGTGTTCCAAAGGAGCCTAAAACTGCAATTCCTGGCATTTTTCTTCAGGCAGAAGCAGATGGTTCCAATGAGTACAACAACTTCCAGCCAGGCTCTCTGAACACTACTTACCAGATCATCAAAGACCTGGACGACATCGACATGGTGGTTCACATCGGGGACATTTGCTACGCGAATGGCTACTTGTCTCAGTGGGATCAGTTCACTGCACAGATCGAACCTATTGCATCGACTGTGCCATACATGATTGGCAGGTCCGTTGAAAAGCCTCGTTTCAGTGCTTTTCATATGTTCAGTCCCCTGTACTCTTGCCTGATCTTTAGAAGCCTGGGATATCACTTTCTGCAGTGGTAATCATGAGAGGGATTGGCCCGGCACTGATTCTTTCTACGGGAACCTCGACTCCGGCGGAGAGTGCGGTGTTCCGGCCCAAACTGTGTTTTACACTCCTGCCGAGAACCGTGCAAAGTTCTGGTAATAAGATTATTCATCATTATAGGACTTCGGAAGAAAAAGTTATTTCAAGTGCCCAACAACATAACTGACAAAACTGTCTCCTTCGAATCCTTCAGGTACGCGACGGACTACGGCATGTTCAGGTTCTGCATCGCCCACACGGAGCTAGACTGGCGGCCCGGGACAGAGCAGTACAAGTTCATCGAGCAATGCCTCTCCTCCGTGGACCGGCAGAAGCAGCCATGGCTCGTCTTCCTCGCGCACCGCGTCCTGGGCTACTCCTCGTGCGCCTACTACGAGTCGGAGGGCACCTTCGAGGAGCCCATGGGGCGGGAGGCGCTGCAGGAGCTCTGGCAGAAGCATAAGGTCGACCTCGCCATGTACGGCCACGTCCACAGCTACGAGCGGACGTGCCCCGTGTACCAGAGCCAGTGCGTGGCCAACGCGTCCGACCACTACGCCGGCGCGTTCCAGGCGACCACGCACGTGGTGGTCGGCGGCGCCGGGGCCAGCCTGTCGGAGTTCGCATCCGCGGCCAAGAACGTCCGGTGGAGCCACGTCAGGGACTTCGACCACGGCTTCGTCAAGCTCACGGCGTTCAACCACTCGTCCATGCTGTTCGAGTACAAGAAGAGCCGCGACGGCGAGGTGCACGACCGGTTCACCATCTCGCGCGATTACCGGGACGTCCTCGCCTGCGCCGTCGACAATTGCCCCCGGACTACACTGGCTTCCTGATGGTAGTTATCTCAGAAGATTCAGAGTCAGACAGGGAAACCAAGCTGATAGATGAATGGGTCTCTTTAGAACAAGTTAGCTTCTGTACATAGTGGTTTTTTTTCTTTTGTATCGCGCCAATAAATGTGTTGGGTTTTTTTCTTTTCTGTGTGCATTATGCTGATGCATGACTGACACTGTTCAAATAAAAACAAGGAGGAAAATCACACCATCCAAACGAATGATTATCTTGGCAGTGGACTTCCGAGGATCCTGATCCCATCCAAACAATTTGTACTAACTGATGAGTCCTTTGTAGTAGTTGTGTGATTATGTGATGCAGAACTGAATAGATCTGCAGGCCAAATGAAAAGGAAACACAATCTGTCTTGTGGGAGGAAGGAAAAGGTCCAAGAAAGCGATATATATATATAAAAAGGTTGACGTGTCAAAGAGATGGTTAAGCAAAATGCCATGGATTCATCAGCATCAGATGTAATTTCTCTCAATCCCCATCCGACATTCCCCACCAAGCTTTCACTAACATTGCGCATATCTGAAGCTCTTTTTCTGTGGTTTGCAAACGTTACGTGCACCTCTAAAAAGTATTACCTCCATCCCAAAATAAATGTTTGTTTGAGTTTTGTGTCATTTAGCTTTAACCAACGATTTTTATAGATTTGATTAACTTTAAAAACCTAATATTTGTACTTTTAAATTCTTCATAAAAAATACTTTCATAATACATATTTTATATATATTAAAAATAATTTATATTTATATAAATTATTGGTCAAAGACAAGTTTGAGTAAACTCAGATGAACACTTATTTTAAAAGGAAGGAGTACTTAGTTTACATTTATAAAAGCAAGAGGCATATATTCCAAAAAAAAAAGAGAAGAATAGTAAGAAAAAAGTACTGAATATTTTCACCCTTATCTCTTCCAAAATATGGTCCAAAAAAGGGAGGAACTAAGATCCATGTGTATAATAAAGTTGACATGGACAAGTTGTTACTCTAGAGCTATGATAAAGTTGAGTACATTCAAATCACTCCTAATGAACAATGTCAATTTAAGTCAAGTACAGCTGATCAGCCATATTGGTGCAAGATGGTGGGCTGCACCTGCTGATGGCATCAAGTGTCTGGAGCACACTGACGGCTGCGATTGAACTTCCGAACAAGACCAACCTTTTGCTAGGGCAGTGGCGTAAAGGCCAAGCATCCCTTTCCCTTCTTCTCCGGAAAACAAAGTTCAGCCCTCAGTAGTGTTCATAACATGGCCGGCCATTCTAAAATCATTAATATGGTGTAGAAACAATAGGATAAGTAGTGGTTAAGACTATAGTGGCGAAGCTCGGAAGCTGGCAATGTGAACATATGAGTACCATCAATTGCGCATGTATTACTTTTGTAGTGTATATGGTGAAAATAAGAAGCCATATTCACTAAGGTGACCTCGGGTGGTTCAACATGGATTCGCCCAGTCAAAATACAACCAAAAGCCATTGAATAAATTAATGGAAATACCCTCTTCTACCTTTTTATGTGGTGTGAAATAATTTTGTCTAGTTCTTTATGTCTATAAATTCAATTGCCTTTTCACAAATTTTTCTATGTCGAAAAGTTTGAGGCAGGTTGACATACACGCTGTATACATATTATTGTTCGGTTACCTAGAAACATAAGAGGATCCAAATTAAGAGGAACTAGGTAGTGTTACGTTTAGGATAACAAGTAACTAAATACTAGTAGTTGAAGATAGTACACAAATATGTGCGGCGGGAAAATATACTCTCAAAGAACCAGGTTAGGCTAAGTTTATATGTTACATATTTTAGTGGAATTAAGAAAATTTATTTGCATATTCCAATCAACACGCAAACTCCATCTTACTTCACTAAATCAAGTGAGAACTTTGATTTCCCTTTTGTTTTTTTTTTATGGTCAGCATTTGCATGCATATGATAAATCTTGAATCATTACTGTTCAAACGGAAAACGCCCATGTCTATTTGTAATACACCTTTCCAGTCCCACCATGTTCTATCTTGCCACTTGTGGCTTGGCCTGAACGTTTTAATGTTGGCAATATCCACATTTACACATGGCTCGAAAATTCAGCTGAATTTGGAACGATTTCATTTCCCATTTTTAAATTCTTTTTTGTGTTGTCACGGTCCTGTGCCTGGTGGTTTGGCTCATCGGGCTGTTCTCCTTGGTTGCTGGATGCGGACCAAACCCCCAAACCCAAGCGGATCACCCAAATCCGACGCCCCAAGCCCCACCAAATGCGCCGTCCGTCTCCAATGATGGCGGCTGCTTCCGTCGTGCTCTAGCTCCCCCGCTCGTGCTCCCTTTGTCGCCGCATTGCGAGGCCGGCGGTGGCGGCCGCGGGTGGCGCCTTATCCTCTCGAACCGCCGGCCGTCGGTTCTTGGCCGTCTGATTTGGAATTGTTACATTCTTTTCTGTTTCGGAGCCCGTTTCGTGAGGTGGGCGCCGGCAAGCAGTTCTCTTTCCGGCGGCGCAGCAAGCGCGGCGGGCCTCAGCCAGGTCTTGGTCTCGTGCTGCCCTAGCGGGGCGCAGACCTGACGTCCTCCTCCAGCTTCGACGGCGACAACGGAAGGTGAGAGCAGAGCTTTCCGCTTCAATCCTCTAGTAGAGAAACATCCTTCGTTTTGTAGTTGACATTTCAGCTGGGTATAGCGGGGAATGGGTCGATCCCTGCGCGAGGGCGGGGGGACGGGGACGAGTCCATATGGTTCTCGGCCTGCAAGGTCGATATAGTTGATACCAGAGGACTTCGAGACCCACGGTGCAGCAATGCGTTTTTTCTTTTTCTTTTTTAATTAAAAAAGGGATTTTGAGAGCTATACTGAACGCATTTGTTATTTGTGAGGCCAGCATCCGCTTGATTCTTCTTTCAAGCATTTAAGCTTTATATGCTAATTTTATTTTTACTAATCGACAATCAGGTTTTCGTGATGTAGGATTGCTGAAGCATACTGAGCTTTGGAGATGAGCCTTCTTTTGCTACTGTCGAAGGACTAGTATGTGATTCTTGACATTTTCCTATGGATAAGCAGAGCCAGAGCAAGAATGGGGAAATGGGGAGCAAGAATGGGGAAATGGGGAGCAATGTGTTTCACAGGATGATTGTTAATCAGATTGCTGGGGGCGTTGTTCTCAATGAAGATAATGCTTCTTACAATACACCGATGAACTCTGTTCACTCTGCATTTACTGGTCCATCATGCAGGGCTGCTGCCTGCACAGGTGGCAACCGAAACAGTGATTCAGGGAGCCCAAGTGAGTACGTAAGGGATCCTGGATCCATATTGAGTTTACAGCCTTGGATTTTTAGGAAATGCAGCTCTCATAACCATGAGGAAATGACTGGTAGTAGGGTTGTTGGTAAAGGCAAGAATCTGTTTGATGGCTTTCGAGATAGTCAAGCTGTTGAAGTCTCTCCAAGGAGCCCTGGCCTTGGTTCTGATCGTGGAAGAGGTTGTGGAGCCCTTAAGAGCAGAAGATCTTGTAGGCATTTGGTTAAGCCGCTTGTGGAGACAGAAAACTCATACATTCCACAACTTTACAGTGAGGACTTTGAAATTGAAGAATGCACGTTCGCTCCAGTTTCCTCACCAGCTTCTGTGAGACCATTTGTTGTAACGGATGGGAGAAGAGTTATCAGTAAATCGCGTTATGAACCAGTGTCCCTTAATATTGAATTTTTCAAGGAGGAATGCCTGAATGGATCAAGAATACCAGGAAGTTTGATTGGTATCACTTCTCTACCTGAGCTGAAGAAACTGAAAAAAGATGGCAGAGAGCCACACAATGCAAGGCTGGGCCTGTCTGGTACCCAGAGAAGTAGCAAAGCACTGGGAAAAGCAGGTAATTCAGCATCATGCTAAAATGCTTACTATATGAACTGGTTTAAAGAAAAGCAATTTCATGCTTCATATAATTCACCTCCAATGTATGTTCACTGTCACGTAAGAAAATGAATCAGGAATTCTATTCTTTCATCAAATCATTTTCTTGGACGTTAGAAGTGTTCCAACTGTTCAGATAAACATGAATCTTGTAATTTAAGATTAGTCTTCTGGCATAGCTAGTTGCTTACTCGAGTATTCATTATCTATCTGAGTGTCCAATCCTTTGGCATGATTTTTTTTTTTTTTTTTTGCGACTGAAAGGAAATTTCATTGATCAATTCTTGATAGGAATACAATTTTGCCAACAAATGATGTACACAGACCGGGGCTTCGTGCCACTCCCGCAGTCTTGTATCATCCGAGACCCTAATTCCCTTATGTCTCGAAGGATGGGGGATATAGTGGATCGTTGCACCTCTGCTTCTTTCCATAAAATCAGTAATTCTCTGCAATCTGTCTCTACACAGATATGCTGAATTTTCAACTGTTTCGCCATCGCTAAGCCATCTCGACATGCAAAAGCTTCCATTGTCAAAGCATCAAGGCCATGCTGATACCATTTCGCCATCCCTCCTCTGAAAGCACAATGGTGATCACGAAACACAACTCCTGTCGCTCCCTGAGATTGCTCCCGATAAAAAGCCCCATCCACATTGCATTTCATCCATTCTATTTCAGGTGGCTGCCAGTGGCTTTTCTGCCTCAGTGGAGCTTCCTGCTGCTTCTGCTGGTCAGCCAGTTGCCACAGGTCATATGCCAGATCGATAGCCCACTTCACCGCTGCCTGAATTGACAGAAGTTTCTCTTTATGGCGTCTCCTGTTTCGCAGCATCCATAAGGCATACATACCAACAATAAAAACCGATCTGACCTTCATGGAACCTATACCTTCTTGAAGGAGATCAGTTTCCCATGAAATTGGATGTTCATCTTTCATCTTTATAATCGAAACCTCTGACACCAATGGCTAGGTAATTTACTAGTGGAGAAATTTTTATGCCTTCTGGAAATCCTGCCTTTTATCTCTCTTACTGATTATCCCTTATCATGTGAACTGTTAATTGCTGTGTCATACTTTGCACCAGTCAGTTACTCAGTTTCAATGTTGCCACAAATCCACAATCTTTTAGGTGATACATAAAAAATATGAAGATGCCTATTTGATCTTCCAAGTCACTGCTTGTTCCATGCTCACTGTTTTGTGCTTGCTAGTTAGAGCTATTAACTGATCGCATGAATTTGTCCATACTGCTTTAACTGAGCTATTAACATTTAGCATATCTTAAATATGCTTCAGGTTTACGTGATCAAATATATCTATTCTCTGCTGGGATCACCCTTGGTATTCTATCATGTTGTCTGTCAAACAAAAAGGAACTTGAAGCGTTGAATGGAACGCTGAAGCGAATGGAGAATTTGGTTCAAGATTTACAAGATGAGCTGGAGATGAAAGAGGGTTTAACAGTAAAAGAATTGCATAATGAAACATCTATTGATCATGAAGGTGAAGTATTGATAATTTAACATAAGAATTCTTTCAGAAATGATCCAAATGAAAAGCCTATTTACTTTTGTAAATTTGCCTTCTGGTAACAGACAATAATAGCAAATCATGCATGCCTGATTCAGAACCAATGAGCAAAATTGAAGCGGAGCTTGAAGCCGAACTTGCAAGGTTGGAACTTAATATCACTTCAAAACATTTGGAAGAAGAAGCATCTGACTGCGATGAGGTAATGATCTTTCACAGAAACATTATGTATGACATCTGAAATAGCCTACAGTTCTACTGACTGAACCTCTGCATGTGATGGTTGGCCAGGAGTTTGTTGGTAACATAGTTCAGGGGGAACTGAAAATTGATATGATCCATCGTGACCTCACAGATTACAGCACTGAAAGTTACCATGGCAGGGACAGCAGAGAAAGTTCCCCAGATTGCACACATGGATCAAACTATCCTGTCTCGCCTAGAGATCTCAGCATTCGTCTCCACAAGGTGATTCAGCATAGGCTTGAAGACCGAATCAAGGAGCTTGAGTCAGCACTTTCCCAGACACAGGAGCAGACACAACTGCAGACGATAGCAACTGAGCGAATCTTTTCTCACAGTGAGTCAGGTTCTTCATCCAACCAAGAAAGTCCCCTGTTTATACAAGAAACTGGCTCCGTGGCAGAAACATATTGTCTAAACCTTTCTGAAGATGCATTAGAAGCTTATGATGAAGCTTACGAAGAATTCATGCGGATTGCCGATTCGCCTTGCACTGCAAGTACAAATGGCAAGCCCCAGGTAAATGAAGATCACTTGGTGGACCGCAGCTTAATCTGGGGCATGGAGGAGGACAGTGCTAGGAAGTTGAAAGAAGTGCCCACTTGTGAGCACATTGTGAAGAGTGTGGATGCTAACAGAACTCATGAGAATGATGCGGATGATGAAGATGAGACCGACGATGATGACCAAGATAGTAAAGTGTTGATTCAGCAAATTGTAGAGAGAACCAAACAAGGTTCACCTGTACTCATTAATGCTCAAAAGCTTTTGTTTTCTGTAGAACAGTAGGTCGCTGGACCATAACCCATTGTTTTGAGATATAGCATGTAGTGTCAATTTTTTTTTTGTTGCAGAAAAGGAAATTAGTGATTGTTTTTAGCGTTATTCTGGTGATGTGTCTATTTCTGTATGTATTTCAAGCACATAAAATTTGTACGAACTTGTTGGGATCGTGTAGGTAGATAGATATATGGCCATCTGCAGACATCTCGTCGGTGCCGGTTGGTAATAAAACAAGTGCAAACAAAGACATTGGACATTGATGTCCAGACGTCAATGTCAGGTTTAACAGAGCCCAAAACTTCATGCGCTGGGGATTAGTTTCAAGGAGTTGTTCGTTTTCTCTATTATGCGCTACAGTGCGACCGCCAAATAGTTTCTTCATGTGCTGGAGGCCGTTGCCGCCGCCGATCAATTTCGATCATAGTGTTGTGTCGTTGAAACATTAATCTGTGAATCACTGTACTAACTAATAGGAACTCCTCGGATATTAGTAAAGTTTTCTTTAAGTTGAATAATCATTTGATTGTGAAACAACCCCAACGATGTACACCTTGAAAAATGTCTTGAACATTTCAGTGGTGAAAAGTGACCATAAAAAGAAATTTTTACTGTGGACTTTTAACTGTTATATTAGTTACTCCCTCCATCTAAGAATACGATCAGGTTTGATCAACTATTTTTGACAAATAATTTCTATAAATTTATTCAAACTTAATTATAGATATTATGAAAATATTTCTTATGATAATTTAAAAGTTGAAGTCTTATGTTGTTAACATTAATCGTATCTACAGGAATCAGTTGTCAAAATTAAATTTGATCAAACATAAACGTACAAGTTATTTTTGGAATGGAGGGGGTTCAAAATTTAACTTTACAAAATTTTGGGCCTGAAATTTATACTCTTTTTTTTCTCTCTAAAACTGGGCTTCTAAACAAGACCTTGATCTGGGAAAACCCTATAACTAGGGTCCTGCCGTCCTTCCTCTTCGTTTAAGGGGTTGTAGGGGAGAGCGAGAAGCAATGGAGATTGAGGGAGGGGGATGCAAATCGGCGGAGACCTTCGACTTCGCCCGCGGCAAGAAGCGGCCTCCTTCCCCTACTACTCCAGGCGACGATTCGGATTCGCCAACGTCCAGCGATGAGCGCGATGAATGGCTGCTCAGCGATAGCAGCAGCGAGGAGGATGAAGGCAGTCAAGGTAAAATTCAAACCGCACACAACGGTCTAGATTTTCTTTGATTTTCTTTTCCTCTCTGCCAACATGTTCGGTGACTGAATGGATTTTGTTCCCTGTTTCCGTGGGAACAACTGACAATTTGACACTCCTTTCGTAGGCTTCTTGATTATATTGTCTTAAAAAAAACGATTTCCCTTAGGAAACAATACGAATAAAATTGTGAGATTTCTATAGAATCCCCCTCATTCCAAACACGAGGAACATTTTTTGTTATTTGATATTTTACTGGGTCGGTGAATTTCCTTCCTTATATAGACAAGCATAGGAACACGCGTGAATTTTCTGTGTGTTAAGGAAAAAATGTTTGATTTAAGGCTAGGCATCCAAACTTGTGATTGTGCTGAACTCAGCTGTATTGAGTCCCTGCTTTTGATCATCTGCGTCTTATGGCAAGGGTACAGCACGACGAATACGCAAGTGAGAGGTTAACTTTCGCTATCTATCACATCATGTCTAGACGCTTACTAGTATCTGTTAGATAAAAATTAGATAAGGGAGTAAGCAAATTATAATTGGTGGTCCTCTGCTGCAGTTAAGATTATGTTTGAAATTTGAAGGCTTAGTTAAAATAAAACAGAAATCTTTGTCTCAAGTCTCTATCTCTAACCATAGATATGTTGGGACCATGTTTTTTTGTGTACGATATACTTCGCTTGAATGTCTGATCCTAGCAATTGCATCGGAATTGGATTTTTCTTTTCTTTTTTTTCAAAAATGCAGGAGAATTGGATCCCTCTTTTTACTGGTCCCCTGCTTTAAAACCCTTCTCCCTCCCTTCCTCCTCTCTCTCAGAAACATAGCTTATTTATTGACCATCTGAGTTAGAATATTCCTTCTTCAAGTCTCTTGGCTCCACCCTCAAACAAGTTTAAACCTTGGTGTTTTTGCATTCATTTACTGAATTTGTTGCATGACTGTTCTATATTGCCATATTAAAATGTTCAGTACAGTTTTTGTTTTGTTGCAGTAGAGGTTTTGGTTTCTTGTATCAGGATTCAGGATAACTTTTTTGCTGCAATTCTTTCAGTTTCCATTTTTGTGACATATTGCAATTGCCTTTGGTTAATGCTACCTCCTGTTCTCATATGTTCCAGAAATTATAACAACCAATTTTTTTTCTTTCAGAACTCTGAACTAAATTTTGGACATAATAAATTGTATGCTCGTGCTTTTAAATGGCTTCACGATAAGAAGTTTGTTTGTCATTGACATAGCAGCATTCCTGTATCCAGCAGCGGTAGTCATTGTCACTCAAAACCATAGCTACAGCACATTTCAGTCTCCTGCAGCTGTAGCCTATGGAACTTTTTGTTACTCCCTCCGTCCCGCGTAGAGTGATGCTTTGGGAAGTGACCGAGGAAAATAAGCCACAAAAGAAATGACCTGCACACCTTTATTTATTGCTCACAATGAGTAAATGAAATACTCGTAGTTCATTGATATCTGATCCAGTACCACGACGCATGAGTCAAGACAAAAAAAAAAAATGTGACAGCTCGGCTGCCAATTTACAGTGGCAGAGAATAATTCCCGCCAAGACAGTGAAACAAAAAAATTTAGCGTCACGCGCCACACAAATCAAATTTGAATCAACACACTTATATAAACAGACCTCTACGGTAAGCAATAAGCACTTCTCACTCATCTCTCTACTCAACAAGACACTCCTGCTCGTCCTCATCTCTCTACTCAACAATGCTACTGGATCTAAACTCTCTTCCAGTTTAAGAAGGTGACACAGCAGCAAGACACGAGCAACCTGATGAAGCCCAACCTGAAGCTTCATTTGATCCTGGTATCCAGGGTGAGGGATCCCATACTCTGCAGCGCCGACGTGTCCAGGCTGAGCTTCCTTTTGATCTGAACATTGAGCAAGCAAATCAAGAAGATGCATTGGATCAGCTAGTTGCACTTCACCATACCATTTCAGGTATGACTACTCCTACTTGCAATTATTCTTAGAGTTTTAGTTGTCATACAAGTACCATTAGATCAGGTAGTTGCACTTCACCATAGTTTTAGTTGTCATACATTAAACAAACTGAGGAAGAAAATAAAAAACATGTGCACCAAATCATACAGTTACTACATGGCAAAGTAATTCATGTTAGAATACTTGTCTGTTGTTATAGATGCTGAGATTGGCCTGGACACCGAGCTGCCACCAGATTTGAATGCCATGGTCGAGGAGATGGAAGGTTATGTTGTCTATGCTGAAGGTTTTGAAGTTGACTTCGATGTAGACGAGTTGTTCGCCTCAGATGATGATGCAAATGAAGCTCAAAATGCAAATGAAGCTCAGAATGCGAAGAATGCGAATCCAGCAAACACATGTAAATGCTCAACAAATAGGGAAAGACAAGACATATATGAAGTGTTGCTTGCAACAAGTAACAATGAAAAATTAAAAAGGTCTAGCACAAGGGAGGTAGCAGCCATGTTTCAGTACAGCCAACGCACAGTTCAGCGTATATGGAAGGAGGCAAAGAAATGTCGTTCGCGTGGAGAACCTGTTGATGTTTCCTCAAAGAAGGGCAGAAAACCTAACCAAGAAAGGTTCCAGATTGACCTGTCAACTGTTACCACTATTCCCTTGCACAAGAGGACCACTATAAGTAAACTAGCAAAAGCACTGCAGGTATCCAAAAGTTCTCTACATAGATGGTTCAAACAGGGACTTCTGCGACGTCATACAAATTCACTAAAGCCTCATTTGAGGGAAGCAAATAAGAGAGAAAGGTTGAGTTGATGCCTTTCTATGTTAGACCCAAATTCCTTGCCACCTGAACCAAAGTTCATTGAAATGGACAATATTGTTCATATCGATGAGAAGTGGTTCAATGCCATCAAAAAGAATAAGAACTTTTACATGTTACCCGAGGAGGTGGATCCACATAGAAGTGTGCAAAACAAAAATTCAATTGATAAAGTCATGGTCCTATCAGCAGTTGCACTGCCTAGGCATGATGAAGAAGGTAATGAAACTTTTAGTGGCAAGATAGGCTTGTGGCCTTTTGTGAAAAAGGTACCACATCCCTCTAACCAATTCTAATCAGCATTATGAATATGACATGTGCCATATATTTGCAGGAACCAGCAAAAAGAAAGAGTCGCAATAGAGACAGAGGGACACTGGTGATCAAAAGTATAACTGTGATCAGGGATACTATGCGTTCTTATTTGATCTCTAAAGTGCTCCCAGCTATTAAAGCAAAGTGGCCTAGAGAACATGCAAACAGGACAATATGGATACAACAGGACAATGCCAGAACCCATGTGCCTGTTACTGATGAAATATTTGCTGCAGCTGTGGCACAAACTGGGCTTGATATTAGGCTCATGAACCAGCCTCCAAATTCCCCAGATATGAATTGCCTAGATCTTGGGTTCTTTGCATCTCTACAATCCCTTACATTTGACACTGATTTTAGAAATATGGATGAGCTTATTGATAATGTTATTCACAAATTTGATGAGTATGAATCACATCTCATTAGGAGAGTCTTCCTAACTTTGCAAAGTTGTTTGATTGAGGTCATGAAAAATAATGGAGGAAACAGATATAAAATTCCTCACATGAACAAAGCAAGGTTGGAGGCACTAGGTATTCTTCCTAGAAGTCTAAGCTGCGACCCACAGTTGGTCCAAGATGTCATTCAGTTATTGGGCCTCCTAAGCTTCAGTTAGTGGGAAGCAATGAGAGCTGTAGGTTTACTTAGTATTGCTCCAAGATCATCCTTTTGTGTGTATAATGGTGATACACCAAGATTCAGTACTTAGCACTGAAGAAGTGTGTATAAATATCATCCTTTTGTGTATAGTGATGATACACCAAGGTTCAGTACTTAGCACTGAAGAAGTGTGTGTAATGATCATCTTTTTGTGTGTATAATGATCCTTTTATGCTAATATTGTGCTGTGTTTCCTAATTTATGTACAACTGTTAATGACATGAACAAACAAGACAATTAAAAGTATATGATCACATCAAGAGCACAAGCAACGAGATTACTTAGCATTGATTTTAGTACTTCACCAACAGAACTTCATCGATACAATCCCAACAGTACTACTACTACCACTAACAATGCCAACAACATATAAGCACTACTACTAGCACTAACAATCCGAACACCACATAAGCAGTACTACTAGCACTAACAATCCCAACAACATATCATAACTAGTACTAGCACTAACTGGCATTCGTCACAACCATGCTTAAGTTCTTTTACGCGTCAGTTTATCCAAAGTAGCATGGCACCATTCTGGAAGACATATTTTATGCCATTCCACTTTGAAGTCTTCTAAGTCATCATCATCATAGTTGTCAGAGTTTACCTTGTCTGCCGTCGTGAACTGTTCTTCCAATTTGATGAACTCATCATCAGTTTCGGCATCAGGATCGACCTCAGAAGCAGCAGTCACAGCACCTACAGACGCCATGGCCACAAGATCTTGGGGCTCTGTCTCGGGGATGAATTGCACCTGATCGTCGCTTTCACCCTCACTATCTGGAACAAAATCAACCCCGACTTTCAGCTCGCGTTGTTCAACTCGATGCCACCATGTGCCACGGCGCCGCTCTCGACCATGAGGTCGCTCCTGCCGACGCCGCCTTCCCTGAAGCACCTTGGGGCCACCTGACATGGAGGACGAAGGGCTGCCGCGCGGAGACGACGTCAGTGGAGCAGAGGGGGGTGAGCTCTGCCGGCCGCGCTCGTCGCCTCCGGGCGGGTTTGGACGGCCGCCGCGCTCGAAACCTCCCCTGCCAGCCATGGATTTAGCTGCCACAGAGGAACCCTAGCCGATGATGGAGGGCGCGACTGGGGATGGATGGGGCTGGCCAGTCGGGGATGGAGTCAAGGATGGGGACGATGACGAAAGGTGCAGCGGAGATAGACTGTCGGGGCGAGATTCGTCGCAGGTGAGCCGGGATTGGGGCTAACTGTATCCGACGATGAAGGATGAATCGATGACTGCCTGCGGCTGCTTGGCCGGGTATGGGGTCAAGGATGGGGTCGGTGAAGGAGGGTGGAGTCTGCGCGGCCGGGGATGGAGGCGGCACAGCCAGAGATGAAGGCGGCGCGGCCGGGGATGGAGGCTGCGCGGGTTGGGAAAGTAGTCTGGTATCGCGCGGGTTGGGGAAAAATCTGGTGCGCGGTGGGTGGCTGGGTGCTTCCATTATGACTTGCGTTGGGAACTGAGAAAGAACACAGCAACACGAAAGCTACAAACAACGCGGGACCCTCGTAAAACGTCGCTCTGCGCGCGGGACGGAGGGAGTACGTATATAGCCTCATGGAAGTGTACTGGTTTCTGCATCCATTTTTAATGCTACTCTTGACATCAGGGATCATGATCCATGTATTGATCTTCAGGCAGTACATTCTTCTCCCGTTGATTTCAGTGGTCTTTAATGCAGACACACACCGCCGATTTACAGTTGCTGATTTTTCAAGCGCTAGCTGGGACACTGACAAGCAGGACGATTTGCTGTATAAAACCCCACAGATAGATATTTGAGGACCTCCACCAATCATGATCTTCCCTTGGCGTACATTTGACTCTGAGTACAATCTTGCTGAAAAATCTGAAAGTGTGTATGCCTTTATTCTTTTTCCATCATCTTGGTCTTTATCTCCCATATATCATATACTATTGGTAATCTGCTCAAATGAATGCCACTGCTTTCCGATGGATTTGTTACAATTCATCAGTGCAAAAATTGCTGGCTATCAGCATACCGGTTCTGGACCTGCCAAGATCTCTGGTTTTGTTGCCGCGCGTGAGCCAAGGGAGCCCTTGCGCAACTATGTCTACAGGCGTGAGATAGACAATTGTGAAGCTGTAACTGTGAAGCCAAAGACGGTAATCATGTCTGATCCGCAGTTTGCAGACTTGCACAATTTAAATGCGCACTCCTTGTTATCATTCGTACAGACTTTATATTTGACGCTAGCATAAAAAATTCCAGTATAATAAGGCCTTGTTTGAAATAAAGAAATAAAAAATAGAGGAATAAAAAAAACACAAGAACAAAGAAAACGTAGGAATTGAAAAAGTTGTAAAATCACATGAATGTAAAACAGAGGAATGGAAAAGTAAGATGTTTAGAATGCAGAACAGAAACAAACATAAGATAAAACATAATAGTGCAACTAAATAAAGTTATTAGAAGCCCTGGATGAAAATTAGTACCGAAATTTTAGCAAAACGGGGCTAGTCCGGACGCTGGTGGGGTCAGATGCACCGGAGGTTCATAAATGCTACTCGAGCTCTACCAGTTCTACAACTTCCGCAGAGAGAGATTTGTACTGTGGTGTTTGTTAATTAGCTGTGGGAGGCTGAAGCGGAGAGCAAAGATTCCTTCCCTTTGATCTGAGTGCATTTTTCATTCCTGTGAAATGGGCGTGGATCATTTCCTTTCCTCCGGAAGGGAAAGAACCATTCCTGTGTTCCAAACTTGTCCACTTCATTCCTTTCCAAAGGAAGCAATTCCTACAAAATTCCTCCACAAATCCTTTGTCCCAAACGAGGCCTAAACTGATATAGAATTCAAAGTTATTACCTAAACTTTTGCAGGGAGTCGCGCGTTTGTCATTGATCAGTCCTACTCGAGTCTTTTCATTCTCATCATCACGGGTATTAATCGAGTTCGAGCTCCACGCGAGGAGTGATGAGGAGACAAATTGTGACAATGGTCCGATCATTGAAGGACGCACTGAGCTATACAACAGGCATGAATGGAAATCGTTTAGGAAGCATAATCGCCTGTATGGCGAAGGGTGTGCATTAGACATCAAGTACCTGGTGCTCATAAATGCAATTGAGGCCTCGGTTGTTGTCAAGATCCTCAGTCTTG